>JBBBDQ010001598.1:5305000-5312500 GCA_037127315.1 Ascarosepion bandense
ATAGATAGATAGATAGATAGATAGATAGATAGATAGATAGATGAACTGAAGCAAATAGATAGATAGATAGATAGATAGATAGATAGATAGATAGATAGATAGATAATGAACTGAAGCAAATAGATAGATAGATAGATAGATAATGAACTGAAGCAAATAGATAGATAGATAGATAGATAGATAGATAGATAGATAGATAGATAGATAGATAGATAGATAATGAACTGAAGCTAAATAGATAGATAGATAGATAGATAGATAGATAGATAGATAGATAGATAGATAGATAGATAGATAGATAGATAGATAATGAACTGAAGCTAAATAGATAGATAGATAGATAGATAGATAGATAGATAGATAGATAATGAACTGAAGCAAATAGATAGATAGATAGATAGATAGATAGATAGATAGATAGATAGATAGATAGATAGATAATGAACTGAAGCAAATAGATAGATAGATAGATAGATAGATAGATAGATAGATAGATAGATAGATAGATAGATAATGAACTGAAGCAAATAGATAGATAGATAGATAGATAGATAGATAGATAGATAGATAGATAGATAGATAATGAACTGAAGCAAATAGATAGATAGATAGATAGATAGATAGATAGATAGATAGATAGATAGATAGATAATGAACTGAAGCAAATAGATAGATAGATAGATAGATAGATAGATAGATAGATAGATAGATAGATAGATAGATAGATAATGAACTGAAGCAAATAGATAGATAGATAGATAGATAGATAGATAGATAGATAGATAATGAACTGAAGCAAATAGATAGATAGATAGATAGATAGATAGATAGATAGATAGATAATGAACTGAAGCAAATAGATAGATAGATAGATAGATAATGAACTGAAGCAAATAGATAGATAGATAGATAGATAGATAGATAGATAGATAGATAGATAGATAGATAAAGAACTGAAGCAAATAGATAGATAGATAGATAGATAGATAGATAGATAGATAGATAGATAGATAGATAGATAGATAGATAGATAGATAGATAGATAATGAACTGAAGCAAATAGATAGATAGATAGATAGATAGATAGATAGATAATGAACTGAAGCAAATAGATAGATAGATAGATAGATAGATAGATAGATAGATAGATAGATAGATAGATAATGAACTGAAGCAGACAGATAGATAGATAGATAGATAGATAGATAGATAGATAATGAACTGAAGCAGACAGATAGATAGATAGATAGATAGATAGATAGATAGATAGATAGATAATGAACTGAAGCAGACAGATAGATAGATAGATAGATAGATAGATAGATAGATAGATAGATAGATAGATAGATAATGAACTGAAGCAAATAGATAGATAGATAGATAGATAGATAGATAGATAGATAGATAGATAGATAGATAGATAGATAATGAACTGAAGCAAATAGATAGATAGATAGATAGATAGATAGATAGATAGATAGATAGATAATGAACTGAAGCAAATAGATAGATAGATAGATAGATAGATAGATAGATAGATAGATAGATAGATAATGAACTGAAGCAAATAGATAGATAGATAGATAGATAGATAGATAGATAGATAATGAACTGAAGCAGATAGATAGATAGATAGATAGATAGATAGATAGATAGATAGATAGATAGATAGATAGATAATGAACTGAAGCAAATAGATAGATAGATAGATAGATAGATAGATAGATAGATAGATAGATAGATAGATATAAATCTATCCAATTTAGATTATCTTCTAACTCCAGTAGTAAGGCAGTTTTTGACAACAGTACAAATTGAATATATTAAGGCCTTAGTTAAAAGTAAACACAATGTAAGTTTAGATTACTCTGATAAAAGCAAATATGGCAAATACACGCCGAAATCGCACAAATTTAACATCGGTAAAAATGTTCCTAAATTTAATTCACAAGCAATTCAACCATTCTCCTATACGAAAAAAGATTTTCAACAAAAACAATCTTAAGGTTAGTTTTAGTTTTGTCAAGAATTTTGATAAATATTTCTCAGTAAATAACAACAAGTTATTAAATAAAAAACATTAAATAAAATCATGTTCAACATGCAAAATAATAGTAACCCTACAAAAAGTAAATGTAACTGCCGGAAAATACAACCTGCCCACTTAACGGTCAATGTATGACCGAATGTATGATTTACAAAGCTAGCGTACATTCTGATAACGATGCTAAGTTCTATTTTGGATCTACTGACAACAAATGGAAATTGTGATTTAATAATCATAATCTTAAAATTAGTAAACTTCCTTGATGTAACACGACTTAGTAAATAATACTTACCAACCATACATAAAACCTAATGAATATCCATTATGCACCCACCCGAAGTCTAACCACCCCCAAGTATAATTAAACAGGTAACCTCTTCCATAAAATATAGAGTTGTAAAACCTCTTCTAGTGAAGACTTATTTTATAAACATAGCCATTTATATAATAATGCCCTAAAGAATAGTTGCTATAAAAACCATGATATTAAATGCATAAAAAATATGTCTGTAAGAGGAAAAATAGAAATAGAAACATTATTTTGTATACACCCCCATTTAATCCAATTATTAGCACTAAGTTAGGGCTGAAGTTCCTCAATTTAAAAAAAACATTTTCCTAATAATAAACCTCTAAGTTAAATTTTTAATAAAATTAACCTTAAATCAGGTTATTGTTGTGCAAATAATCTACAAAAAATATTCAAAATCATAACAATAAAATCTTAAATCAGTACGTAAACCAAAGTAACAATAATTACTTAAATAATGAAAATAATAATAATAGAAAATTTATGTAAATGTCAAAATCCTAACATTTGCCCACTGGAAAACAGGTGCCTAACAAATTCTATTGTTTACCAATATACTATGCCATCAAATGAAAAAGTTTACATTAGGTTTACTAAGAACACTTTCAAGCAGAGGTATTTGCATTTAACTTCCTTAAAACATAACGCGTACCGAAACCAAACATCCCTTTCTGCCAATTTTTGACATTTAAAAGATACAAATAAAATCCCTAAAGTAAAATGGAAAATTCTAGAAAAAAAGAATCTGTAAATCATTCTCTGACATCTGCTCTTTGTGCCTGAATAAAAAGCTGCAGATTATAAGACTGCCTAAAAATAAAGTACGACTAAACTATAGAAATGAATTGACAGTATTATGTAAACACCGCAAATAGTTCTCTTTAAAATTTAATTAATTATAATGTTCATTTATAACTTATGCTCTGATATTACTTAAAATTATCTTATTGAAATTAATGGCCCACACAATACTTATTTGGTTTTCATAATTCTAATATACCTTAGTATACCATAATTACTTAATTATAATTTTAGCCTAAGCAATCAGGCCCCTTTAACAGATGAAGTAATATAAAATTAAATTTTAAAAAACCTAAAAACTAACCTGCTGCTAAAAACTGTTGTCTACTATTCTACTTTGAATAATAAATGTTCGTGGTATGTATTTTACCTAGACAAAATAAAAAGTGCCATGTTTTGACATTAAGCAAATATGTTCTCCACTCGACCCAAATGTTCAACTCCATAGTTCAACCTAATTCTCACTTTTGATTGAGTAATACTGACACATTCACAATCATATTGTTTAACTTCCTCCAACTACCTCTCCTTAATGTTCTGAATAACCATGAATTCATCTTATATTTTCTAAGATAAATCATTTTGACTATTTAGTTTTAAAATATCACCTAAAGAAGAACAATAGCAGACACGGAAAGGAAACTACAAGACCTCATACAGAAGGTAGCTGAAGAGAATGACAAAAAAGGACTACAAATAAACTGCAAGAAACCCGAATGCATGGTAATCAGCAAAAAAAGCAACCCAAAATGCAGGTGGGGGATACTAAAATCAAGCAGATACAAAAATTTAAATATCTGGGAAGATATTTAAATTTTTGGTCAAAAGACGGAAAGTGCAACACAGAGATCCGAAGGCGAATTAGCATGGCAAAGGACGCCTTCCAGAAGCTGAGTAGAGTATTAAGAGCCAGGAAAACTTTGCTAAAAACAAAGAAAAGAGTACTGGATTGCTATGTAATATCAGTTCTTCAATATGGCAGTGAATGCTGCGCAATATCATCAAAGATGAAGGAAAATCTTGAAGCAACTGAAATGTAGTTCTACAGAAGGATGCTGCGGATATCATGGATCGAGCATGTGAGCAATGATGAGGTTTTGGAAAGGATGGAAACGAAAAGGAAATTAATACTGAGCATTAGGAAAAGACAGCTAAAGTTCCTTGGACATGCAATGAGGAAGGAGGGCTTGGAGAACCTGATACTAACAGGCCAGATAGAGGGAAAAGAGACAGGGGAAAGCAGCGGATAATTTATTTGAAGGGTCTGAGCAGGTGGATGGCAGAACGGGGGTTACGTGAGGTAACAGGAGAAAGCGTGCTAAGAGCCACCAGGGATAAGGAGACGTGAAAAGCCATGGTCGCCTACGTCCTGAAAGGACAAGGCACATAGAAGAAGAAGAAGAAGAAGAAGAAGAATTCCAGTCGAATTCGCTTCGTTCACTTACGCGCAAATACCCTTGAGAGAAGTATTAATCCATCTCTTCTCCCTGTTGAATTGCTTCCACCACTAAATCGCTGGAAAAAAAAAACAACATAGTATGAACAAAAAAGGTCCCAAACTTAATAAAAAGAAACTTTTTCCATCAAAATATTTATGTTATTATTAAGAAGAAAGATCAAATTATGTGTAATCATTTTTAAGATTTTTTAATTCTTTCTAACACGTTCGAAATTTTGATAAAAATCTTGTATAATATTATCGTTAGCGGGAAGCCAAATAGTTACGAGAGTTTGCAATAGAAAATGTGATATTACATAACTTACTTTTTCCGGTGACAAACACATTAATTTGGAAATTCTTCCAAAAATCAAATAATCAATGAAACTTTCAGGAATTCTTCACAAGTGGATGAAATTATTTTTGAAGTCATTATTTTATTTTAAATATTAGTAACTGTTTTTTTTACGTCAGTTACCCCCCACCTCCATGTAATTTCATGAAATTTCAAGATAAATTCTGTAAGCAAAATTGGTTTTATTAAGACTCATCGGGGAATGTAAATCATATATTACTTTTTCAACCATTTAGCACCTTTTACCAAAAATCTTCTCCGAATAGTAACATAAAAAATGCAATAAAACTATGATATTATTTAAGCTTTTAATTACTTTAATAAATAATACCAATTAAGAACATTATAATCTGAAGAAAAAATCTTTTTCGATTCATAATTAAATTTTAAAAGATTTGTATCCATTTTTTGTTTAATTATGATAGTTTTTAATGTTTCAAATATATTTTTTAAATATTTCCAAGACTTGTAGACTTTAAGTTGATAGGTTATAAAGTGAAGGCTATATTTACTAATCGAAAATTGAAAAGGTTAATACAAATCATCTAGCCTTCGTGTTTTTAAAATAATTTTCATGTTCTTTGTTTGAAATTGGGCGGGGGCGTGGGTGTGTGTGACAATTTCTATGGGCACATTAAAAGGTCATGTATTTCAGGGTTTCTTTCCCTTACCGGAAAAAAATTTGTATAATTATGTCACTTGTGATCGCTATACACTTATCTTACCTCGCATCTGTCGAGCTGTTAACACATTTTAAATATGGAGGAAAAGATCAAAAAGTTCAAATCTGTTATTAGTAAAATTTTTATTCTAAACTTCATGCTATAAGTAAGTAATACTTACGTAAATCAAATTAATTTAACATTAAATTTGCTAATTTTCCAAAAATAATGTCACAGATGTATATTTTATTTTTGCAAGATTTTTAAAAACCGAAAATTAACTTTTCTTTACAAATGTGTTGGTCGCTCAAAAATGGCCGAAAAAGTGAAACATTTTTTTAAATCTCAAAATTTTACATTCCAATCAATATAATTTCTGTTTTAAGTACACCAGTGTTTTGCTTACTATAAATAGTAATTTTAATCATTTAGCTTTCAATTAAAGCTAAAATAAAAAGTTTCAAGAAAACTTTTTTTTATTTTTAAAAATTCAATTTAATAGTTAATTATTGAAAACGAGTGGAGGTACCTACTGTTGAATAGCACAGATTGGGTTCTATAGCCTTAGTTGGCAACTAGTTTACCGCAGGAAGAAATGCCAACCTGCTTCAGGAATATCTTTTGCCTAGTCAATCCTGTCCCTTTTGAGACATGATCGCCCGAGCGTGTATCGTGTATGGCAATTAACTGACTTAGATACGCACAAAAACAAATCAATCCCTATCCGCAACATACTTGTAGAAAATACAAGTATCATAGCATCATCCACATGTAAAAATACTAAAAATAATAGCTGACTGTTTGGAAATTTTTTTCCTAAGATTCCTACAACTGATGCATACATTAAAAATATCCATACATTCAGTTAAAAATAAAAATAAAAAAATACATCCTTCATCATGGCTAAAAGAATCGACGAAAGACGAATATTTGAATATTTTTTACACACGTTATATCCAGAAAAGAAAACACTTATACGAACTCAAGAAAAGTTAAATAAAAAGCTAATCGCAGTAACTAGTCAGTTGAATTTAATGAAATTTGTGTAAAAGAGGGACTGCTGTCCATATACATGTGTATATGGTAAGGAACAAATGTATATTTATTCTTACAATAGATAGATAGATAGATAGATAGATAGATAGATAGAGAAACAAACTCACTGAAAAACATGAAGCGACTGAGATAGATAGCTTTTAATAAAATATTTAAATGAAAACATCAAATTTCATTGCATGATTAGTAAATGAATGAAAAAATTACACCAATAAAAAAAAATTTGGATCGTTTTTTGGCAAAATTCAAATAGATTAATAGAGATTAAAAATAACAAATATTAAACTAAACTTTCTCTTTGATTTTTTTTTCTTTTTTAACATAAATTACATAGAAATTGTCTAAATGTTTTGTTTATTCGAGCGTTTTTGGTTGTACTTTTAATCATTTTCAAGGATGAATGTTATCTTACGTGTAACAGAATGTATGTTATCATAAGATAATAGATAAGATTATCATAAGATAATAAGATAATAGATAAGATTATCATAAGATCACATGAAAAATTACATAAAAACTTAAGCATCACACCTTGTCTGTCATTTTTAATGAAACCTGCATAAAAGAGTGATTGCTGTCCATGTACAATTTTTAAGTTACATACATGCATACACTACTAGACTAGCAACTAGGTCCCACCCTTTTACTGTGAAACCGATAAAATGTAACCGCAATTCCTACTCTATCAGATTCTTTTCTCGCACTTCGAGCCTGTGGAATTCCCTTCCATATACTTGCTTCCCTGACAGCTACAATCTCCAGGAATTTAAATGTAAGGTCAACAGATATCTCCTATCTCACTAACTCACATACATTCTCTCAAGTTCTTTT
>JBBBDQ010001598.1:5317500-5587500 GCA_037127315.1 Ascarosepion bandense
AATCTATTCTACAGGGCGGTGGTTCGCGGGAAGCAGTTGTTTGAGCGGTACTTACTTCTCACCAATTGAATACGGGGGCAATGTGGATGGTTTGCTACAATTTAAGTGGCATGGCGTGTCCTAGCCGTTAAGGTTAGACCTAGCGGAACTAAGGAATGTAGTTCGTACGAGCACTTTCCGTGGAAGTAGCGACAGAGCAGTGAGAGACTCGCCACATTCCCGCCTGTGGGAGAGAGATTGCAGGGCGGAAAGCAATTCTTCTCCAACAACGACTCGGAGACGCTTTTGAACTCTATCAAGACTAGAAAGTGAGGACTGGGCAACTCCCGTTCACATATGGCAATTTTCGGCCTGATCTGGCTCTTATAAATATAGAAAATAAGCATGAGTAGTCAGAGCGATACAGGGAGTTAATCATTTTACCTTCGTCTTTAGTGATGGATCGTATATAGGAGTTACACTTAAGGTCGGATGTGAGTTTGAGGCCTAATACTCTCTCAAGGAACGTATCCTTCTCGAGACAACATCCGTTCATCGTAACTCGCGATAGTTCGGAGTCTGTACGGCGGTGATGGAAGGTTTTTGCCTTATATTTAATTTTGTCCTTCATAATTAATTTTTAATATTTTTTTTTGTTAATCATTTGTTTAAAAATTTTCTCAATTTACACGGATTCGCATTTTAAAGGTTTCCTTGAAAAAAAAAAATATATATATATAAGTAATTATTTATATATGCTTTTTTTAATTATTTCACCCCAAGCAAGGCATTTTACTACCACTGTTGCGCAGGGGATTACATAGGGGAAAGTGATGAGAAAGAAGGGTTAGTTATAGGAAATGTCAGGAGGTAGGTAATAGATGGATTATTAATGGGGGTGGAATGGATGGAGAAAAGAACTTGAGAGAATGTATGTGAGTTAGTGAGATAGGAGATGTTTATTGACCTTACATTTAAATTCCTGGAGATTGTAGCTATCAGGGAAGCGCACCTCCCTTCTGATCTAACACTAACTGTATATCGTCGTACCATCGGCATAAACATTTATCTGTACTTCTGAGATTAGGTAGTATTTACATTATTTACATTATTGTCCTCATCTTTATTGCTATGTTTACGACGTTTCGGCTATTGTACGCTCCGGCCTTCTTCAGGTGCAAAGAATTTCGAACCGAACTTTCGATCACTAGGGTATATCATTCTCATTCCATGCGCGATACCACTTCTAGTAGCCATTTAGTTATCTTCCCTTCTTAACTCTCTAAGTTATTTGTTCACCACTGCTGTAGCCTGGTACTGAACTCACAACTCCTTATTGTCACTGAAACTAACCAACTGTATCCACTGGTAGTGCTCGGTTTGAAATTCCTAGCAACTGGAGAAGGCCGGAGTGTACAACGGCCAAAACGTCACAAACGTGTTGACCGTCAGGGCCTCGAAGGACTAGCAACATTTGCAGAATTAATAATTTTCAACATATGGAGATATTCTTACATAACGAATAACATGATTCGTAAAATAAAACAAAATATGAATGGTGTGTACATTTATAAAAAGAGTATGATAAAAAAACATTTGTAGGGTTTGCGGTAGTGTGTGTGAGTAGAAGCGATAGTTGCGACACGCGGCCGGGTGGCTAAGTCTCCACTCTCCTCCAGAAGGAAAAACTGGACGGTACCGGTATAGTATGTGGTCTACTTCTTTGATTCTGGTGTAGTATATGGTCTACTCGGTTTAAAGGTGTCTTCTCTCAGTGGTAGTATATTTATAGATATAAATATTCGGTTATTTATTGAAACTATTTATTTTCCCTAACCTTAACCCTAACCCTTACGGGACAGTTATGATACTTCCTCGTAATACGCTTTTTAAAGTAGGCCATATACCATACCAGTAACAGAATTTCATAGGCTACATTTAAAAGGCGGAGCTATACCAACACCGACTGGACAACTCTTCTACCTACCGAATTCTAAAACGAAAAGAAAGAGAGATAGCTAAACCATTATTTTATAGTACTGAAGCAACGTCACTTTGCGAGCGCCTTGACAGATCAGGTGGGAGTAATCTCCACAAGTATCCCCTCGGATAATATTCGATATAGACTGATATTATTAAAAAGGTCTTTCTAAAACTTATAAAATCCCTACTTGTGCAAATTTTTAGGCATTACTGTCTGTTTTACGATAAACTCTAGATGCTGTTTTAAAGACGTTTTTTAAAAACATTACTTGATATTGGCTCTAACTTTCATATTGAATACTATTTCGAAAAAAAAGTCTTCTTATCTATCTTCAAGGTACCGCCATCGACTTCCTAAAAATGAAAAATGCATTTTAAATAATTTAAATGTTTTCTCTGAAGTTAAGTTTTGGCTATATTTGAAAGATAATATTCCAAAGCTGAACCGTATGAAAAGAAAAATAACTTTCTATATATAATAAAGTTTTAGATATTTTAAAATATTCGCAAGTACACGTTGTGACTTATAGACTCGTCGAAACTTCATTATAAACGAAAAATGTAGACAGCAAATTTGAAGATCTTTGAAAAATCCAATAGTTGTGTTTCCAAGTAAATTACTAATTTTAAGGATTAATTAACTGTTTTTTTAAAAGTAATGCTGACTTTTTTCATAAAATATAATGGAAATATTTTTTATTTACGCACGGTAAGAGTATTTGTGCGCAAGTGAATTCGTTGCATACACTTGCCTACAAATACAACTGGGAAATATATTAATCCAGCTCTTCTCCCTCCAACTATGGGTTGAATAGCAGTACGGATTGGGTTCTATAGTCTCGGTTAGCAACCAGTCTACCGCAGAAAAAAATGGCAACCTACCATGGGAAAATCTTCTGCCTAGTCAGTCATGGATCAAAAGAGACATGATCGGCCAAGCGTGTATCACGTATGGCATTTAACTAACTGAGACTATGAGCAGTCATCAAAATCATAAGTTAGTAATTGTAGTTCTGATTCTAAAAAGTGCACGAAATATTTTTAAAAATTGTGATTGATACCGAATTGGCTGACCGCCTGCAGTATCTCTCTCACCGGCATGACGTGGCTTCCCTGTGCCTCTTCTATAAATACTTTCATGGCTTCTGCTCTGACGAACTTAAATCACTGCCCCCTAGATGTGAATTTGCACGAGATACTAGATTGGCAACTAGGACCCACCCTTTTACAGTGAAACCGATGAAATGTAACCACAATTTCTACTCCAACAGCTTCTTTCCTCGCACTTCCCGCCTGTGGAATTCCCTTCCGCATGCTTGCTTCCCCGACGGCTACAACCTCCAGGAGTTTAAATGTAAGGTCAATAGACACCTCTTAACACACTTATTCACACCCACTCTCTCCAACTCTCTCCCTATGTACATCCTAAGTCGTCTACCACCCTCCTTCTGACATTTCCCATACCCAATCGCTCTATGTAACCCCCTGCGCTATAGTGGCAGTGGAATGCCTTGCTTGGGGTGACACGATTAAAAATTAAAAAAAATAAAAATAAAATACGAAACATCAGGAATGCACTAATCAAGAGATTGATATTAATGCTTAAAAACAAATTACTTTATATAACTAATAGTTTAATAATGTCATTTTCTGTTCTCTATGCTTTTAATAAAATGAACAACAGAATGAATAGAATAGAATCTAATAGAATTAATAATTTTATTTTTTATTCTACCTTTGTGGTGATACCGAGCGAAAGCGATGGACCGGATGTTTGCTCTATAACGACCAGAAAGAAAATGAACAAAAGTCGTCGGTGCGCATCCGGGTTCGCGCAGATGTTCCGGTTGAAAAATAAAAATTAATCAAATATTAAATTTCCATTTCGCGAGCCTACGCGAATTTTATTTATCAGCCAATGGGAAGCCCAGAATCAAATACAAGTGTGAAATCCCAAACGAGCTGCTGTGATCCAAAAAGCAGATATAAAAAGCGGATACAGACAGACCCCAGCAGGCAGACCTCAGGAGAAGAGTGTAATCAATATCCCCTTGACCTAAGTCAAGTGGCTACTAAGCTTGCCTCTTTCCTTCTCCCTGTCTCAAAACTACTTACTGACCTAAGGAGCGACTACATCAAAGACATTCCTCATTTACACGCACCCCACATTCCTAGGCCTTAAATCTCTTTCAGCTTATTATTTGCCATGATCATTTTAACCTCCGTTGGACCCATATTCAAGTATTACTTTAATTGTAAAAACCTTAATTGATATGTGTATATATAAAAATGTTATTTTTTCAACTCAATTTGCTTTTCTTGATTTTATAATCATTTTATGACTTATAGTGGGCTATCTACAACAAGGCCAAATTTCGTTAATCTGCAACAATATACAACTACCCTTCACTAGAACGGATTCCCACTACAAACGGGAAAATAATAGATAAGCAACCCACTATACCTTATAAGTATACAAAAGGGAAACCATTTTTTAAAAATCTAGTGAAATCTTACTATTGAGTTTAACTAATTTTTTATTTTTTTATTAATTTCTTACTTGTTTGATGTTATAAAATATTTTATTTATATGCACCAAAAGGGGTATTTTAATTATTCTGAATTTAATAGGTATTGAATTATTGTATATCATATTATTCTTCAGATAAAAGATAATTCCGAATTGTTTTCTTTTTGAACCTTTCATACAAAAATGATCTAAGAGTTTCAAAAATTTCAAAAAACCATAAAAGTTCCTTTAAAACATTTGAAAATGGCATTAAACGTTACGTTTTTTGATTCTTCAAACGTCTTTATTTAATAAAAAAAAGAAACAAAAACATTTTTGATTCTTCAAACATGTCTTTAATTAATAAAAAAAATAAACAAAACCTCTTCTGACAAACAACAACGGGCGTGAAATTTCAAAATTGCACTGAAAAATTACAAGTAACTTTTTTAAAATTAAAATTCAGTGTAGTGTAGTGTAGTGATTTTTCCTGTCCAATCTGAATTAAAATAAAGTGTTTTATTAAATTATGCAAGCATCATCTTTCAAAAATATTTTCTTGAGTTTTATTGACTTATTTTGGTATGGTTTAAGATGACTTTTCAATATATCCACACTTGATATTACATAAATAATTTGCTGAAATAATATCTTCGAGAATTTTTCTTTATATAATCGCAAAAAGATTTTGGGAACACTCTCAACGTTTTCTCGATATATCGAAAAGGAGGAGGAGTGAAACTTAACAAATAAAAAATATCTCCATTAAGTTTTCTAAAATAATTTTAAGAAAATAGCCGCTTTTAAGAAAATTTTAAGAAATTGAAATTAAATGTGACATTCAAATTTAATAATTTCTATATGAAATACACCAGAATTTTCTAATTAATGGAAATAATAAATTTAATCATTAAGCTTTCATTTAAATTTAAAATGAAATCTTGAAGAATGTTTTTTTATTTTAAAATTTTAATTTTAAAATTAGGTATCGTAAATTTTTGCCGAAAAAGTGGAGGTACCTAAATTATATTCATTTACTCCAGTTTTTAAAAATTGACCACAAATCAGGGTTTATATAACTTAAATAAAATTTTCAACACCTATTCATTTAACGAATTTATTTTTATGTTGAATACGTTATCATTTTAGAAAACTTTATGAAAATATTTTTCGGGGTCAGTTTCCTCCCAAGTTTCTTTTTTCGATATATCGCGAAATTTGAAGGTGTTCACGAAATCTTTTAGTTAAAGAAAATTATCATTTTAATAAAAATATTTTTATTTGGTCAGTTTCATACCACTTTCTTTTTTCTTTTTCTTTTTTTTTTTTTCCGAGATATCGGGAACACTTAAATTTGAGAGTGTTCGCAAAATCTTTTTACGGTTGTTTAAAGAAAAATCTGTTATTTCAGTAAGAATATTAAATGTTACAATATCAACCGTGAAGACACTGAAAAATACGTCCCAAACCTTACTAAAAAATAATTCAATAAAACTCAAAATTTCTTTTTTAATTTAGTGCTTGTATAATATAATAAAATAGTATTTTCTCTGAGATTTGTCAGGAAAAAATTAAATTGAATATTCTTTTTAAAAATTACTAGGACTTTTTCACTTCGATTTTGAAATCATCGACTTGCTGTTCGTAACAAGATTTTTTTATTAAATAAAGACGTGTCTGAAGAATCGAAAAATGAAAATGTTTAGTGCCATTTTGGCGTGTGAACATTTTTAAAAGATATTTATGTATTTTTCCTTCTTACAATTGTTAGATTATTTTTTGTAGGAAAGTTCAAAAAGGAAATAATTAAATAATTCTGTAACGGCAACCAATTAACAGCTCCACTTCAAATCTTTTCTGAATTTTTCCCTTTTCTTTGTTATAGTAGCATTTTTTTTACTAAGTAAGAAAACAATAAAAAAATAAATGCAACGAGTAAAACACAAAAGTATCATTTAACTATTTTTAATTTATTTCTTTTTTTCTACTCTTAATGTAGTCTAAAAATAAGATTATTTATTCTAAGTTTTATAAAACTAAAAGCCTATAGAATAAAAAGTTATCTATAAACTCGCGGTTAATGATAATTTATTTTCAAATATAAACAATGCCAGTTTCTAGATTCTAGTAGTTTCTGTTCACCATACTTAATTCATTTTTACGCTGTTATTTTTTTGTTTGTTTGCTTCTTTTTTTTTTTTTTTTTTTGCTTTTTTAAAGAGAGTGTGACAGTAGAAAATTACTGCTATTGACCTATTATTTCGGTGATGACTCACGAGCTACAGTCAGTCAGTTAAGTGCCATACGTGATACATGCTTGGGCGATCATGTCTCGAAAGAGACATGACTGACTGGGCAGTAGGTTGCCATTGCCATATCCCGCAGTAGGTTGCCATTGCTTTCTGCGGTAGACTGGTTGCCGACCAAGGCTATAGAACCCAATCTGTCCTGCTATTTAATCCATAACTGGAAGGAAGAGACGGATTAATACCTTTCCTAAGGGTATTTGCGCGTAAGTGAATGCAATTGATTCAACTGGAATTTGAACTCGGCTCCCCGGCTTCTCGTTCCGAGCCGATATCCACTGTACCACATAAATAAATAAATGTTATTTCCATTATGGTTTATGCAAAAAGTAAGTATTTTTATTAATTAATCTTTTAATTTATTAATTTGCTTTAAAACATATCTCTAGGACAAATATTTTTTAAAGGTTCCATGAGTGATGAGCAATCATGCGAATATTTTTAAAATGTCTAAAAAGTCTTATTTCAAAATTAGCTTTGAGCTATATGATCTTTCAAACAAAACCGAAATTGAATTTCAAAGATGACATTAAAATTTTTCAAAATGCGTTTTCTAATTATTTTTCTTTTTGTAATTTCTTGGTAATACCTAATATATGTATATCATATCAGTACCTTTACTAAATCGCTGAAAAAACAGCATAGTACGAAGAAAAAAGGTCCAGAACTTTTCCATCAAATGTTTATATGTTATTATTAAGAAGAAGGATCAAAGTATTTTTAATTATTTTTTTTAATTTTTAATCCTTTCTAACATGTTCGAAATTTTGGTAAAAATCTTGTTTTGATTTGAGTTAACGGGTAACTAAATCGTTATCAAAGTTTACAAATGAAAAACGTAGTATTCAATAACTCAGTGATGTTTTCTTTATTTTTTTCTTCTTTTTTTTTTATTTTGTTGACAAACACATTAATTTGGAAATTCTTGCAAAAATCAAATAATTGTCGGATTTTAATGAAACTTTCAGGACTTATTCACAAACGAGTGAAATTATTTTAAAATATTTTGTTAAAATCATTATTTTTAAAAAATATTGGTAAAAATAATTTTATTACATCTCCCCACTCTCCACATAAATTCATGAAATGTCAAGAAATTAAATTCTGTAGGCAAAAATGGTTTTATTAGTTAAACGCAGGACTCAATGGTGAATGCAGGTCATGTATTATTTTTTAAAACCATTTAGCTTCTTTTGCCGAAAATCTTCACCGAATAGTAAAATAAAAAATGCAATAGAAATATGACAATTAGATAAGCTTTTAACTGCTTTAATAAATAATATGAATGTCAGACATTGTAGTCTGAAGATAATTTTTTTTCGAAGAATGAAATTTTCAAAGAACTGTTTTTATTTTTGTTTTTTAATTATAATAATTTATAAAGTTTAAAATATTTAAAAAGTATTTCCAAAACTTGTAGACGTTACGCTGGTGGGTTATAATTGTGAAGACTATATTTACTAATCGAAAATTGAAAAGTTTAATACAAATCATTTAGCCATCGTATTTATAAAATAATGTTCAAATCTATTTTTTGTTTATTTGATTTTTATGGCAATTTCTATGTGTACATTAAAAGGCCATGTGTTTCAGGGTTTCTTCCTCTTACCAGAAAAAAATGTATACAATTATGTGATCCCATACACTTATCTTAGCTCTCATCTGGCGAGCTGCCAACACATTTCAAATACGGCGGATAGGTGAAAAAGTTCAATTCTGTGATTAAGAAATAGTTTTATTCTAAATTTCATGCTATAAGTAATACTCGTTTAAATAAGATTAATTCATTTGAAAATTTTCCAAAAGTAATGTGTCCTAGGCGTATATTTTATTTTTGCAAGATTTTAAAACCGAGAATTAACTTTTAACAGATGTGTCGATCGCTCCAAAATAGCCCAAAAAATTGAAAGATTAAAAAAAATCTCAAAATTTTAGATTCCAATCACTATAGTTTCTGTTTTAAATACACCAGATTATTTTGCTTAATGGAAATAGTATATTTAATCATTTAGCTTTCAATTTAAACTAAAATAAAAGTTTTAAGAAAACGTTTTTACTCTTAAAAATTAAGTTTAAAAATTAGTTATCGAAAATGATTGGAGGTACCTACATTGAGAGAGAGAGAGAGAGAGAGAGAGAGAGAGAGAGAGAGAGAGAGAGAGGTGGGAGAGCTCATTTAGTGAAAGGAGACATTTTTTCTTAACACCTAGACATTCGCTACTGGCAGTTTCATGCAATTTTGCAATCTTTAGGCGGCAAGAAGGAATCATATACAAAAGATATATATCAAGTATAGCGTCACAAGATAAAAAGTCAGAGTACTAAACCCGGGATGTGCGTTGTGGTCCAGCGGAACGAGAAGCCGGGGAGCCGAGTTCGAATTCCAGTTGAATCCATTGTATTCACTTACGCGCAAATACCCTTGGGAAAGGTATTAATCCGTCTGCTTCCTTCCAGTTATGGGTTAAATAGCAGGACAGATTGGGTTCTATAGCCTTGGTCGGCAGCCAGTCTACCGCAGAAAGCAATGGCGACCTACTGCGGGATAATCTTCTGCCCAGTCAGTCATGTCTCTTTCGAGACATGATCGCCCAAGCGTGTATCGCGTATGGCACTTAACTGACTGACTAAACCCGAAGTGGTGGGGTGGGGGGGACAAACCAGATGTTAAATGTGGGGAGGTGAGGCAAACCAGACGTTAGAAGTAAGGAGGTGGGACAAACCAGAATTTAAAAGTGGGGAACTGGGGAAAACCAGATATTAAGCTTTAAAGATTCCTGATTCTATATTTTTATATAATCTTCTCAAAAAGTTAATACTTTTAGATCTTTCATGTTAGACTAAACATTGTTTTTATTTTTAAATTAAATACACATATTTTACTTTTACTGTTCGTTTGTAATTATTTTCTATTTTTCTTTGTAAACGCCAGTAAGACTTGCATAAAATTTTAAACGTTAATGTCTCTAGAAAAAGTTGATGTTTAAATTTTTATTTTGGAAATTCATGACTAATGATTTTAGACAGCTGAGATCAAATATACAGATTAAAACCAATGCAAATTTAGTTTTCAGTTCCAGAAAAATAGATGACGTGAAGATAGATAGATAGATAGATAGATAGATAGATAGATAGATAGATAGATAGATAGATAGATTGTATCCCTGTCGTCAAAAATGACGGCAAAATATTTGAGAGGATTATTAGCTATTCCCTCAGAGGTTTTCACCCCTGAACGGAACAGGAGGGAATATATATATATATATATATATATATATATATATATATTATTATTATTATTATTATTATTATTATTATTATTATTATTATTAAATTTGTTTTTATTTAAAATTAATTTAATTTACATTGCGACACGAAATTTTCTATGTTTCGAGATTTTACCTCGTCATCAGGCAATTTTGACTTATTGTTGTGAAAATGATTTTTTTTTTTAATGTATACAACAATACGCTTGTTATTTAAAGAGTTGATATGAATGGGAAAACAGAAATATTTATCAGGGGAAGTATTTGTTACTGCACTAGAATTTGCTATTGTTTATTCGGGTCTATCGGAGAAGAAGAGTAACATCATATGAATGCAAAAAAAATGTTCTCATTCATAATAAAGAACAGTGAACAAAAAATAATTCCAAGGAGAATTTTGATATAACAATGGGATCTTTAGACTCTGCCGAGTCTTCAAACTGGTTGGCTTATTTGTGCTATATAATCTTACAGCCCATAATGATATAAATACAGAAGGTATTGGATTATACAGGAATGATTACCTTAATGATAGTGAGGGATTCCACAAATTTTAAAATAGATAAAATCAGAAAGTTAATATATAGAGAATTTAAAAACCTTAAAAGTGTCTATTAAAAGTGAATATTAAAACAAATATAAAAAGTAGATTTCGTCAATGTGACTTTAGATTTAGAAAACAATATATACCAACCATATAAAAACTAAATACAAATCTTTTATATATCTCACCCAAAACCTAACCATCTTCCAACAATTATTCAGCTTGTACCCTCATCCATAGAATATAGAATTAGTTGAAATTCTGCAAATGAAGAAGTGTTTAGTAAGCATAGTAATTTTTATAATACTGTCTTAAAAATAGTGGATATAAAAGCCCAAATAAAAAATACGTAAAAGAGAATATCTAGTCACGAAGAAAAAATAGAAATAGAAAAATTATTTGGCATGCACCCAATTTCAACCAAATGATTAGCAGTAAATTAGGCAAAAAGTTCCTCTCTTTAATTAAGAAACATTTCCCGAATAATAATCCATTAAGCAAGATTTTCAATAAAAATACTCTAAAATTAAGCCATAGTTGTACGGATAATCATGAAAAAAATTATAAAGAATCATAATAATAATATTTTAAATAAAAATGTAAATCTAATTGAAAATAAAAATCATCCAAAAACTGAAATCAATAATTTAAACAGTAATAAATGCAATTGTAGAGACTCTATAGAGTGTCCTTTGAAAAACAGGCGCCTAACAGAATCAATAGTTTATCAATGTACTATTTCTTCTACGGAAAACCCTCGTAATATAAAGATTTATGTTGAGATTTATATTCTCTGAAAAAAGATTTATCAACACACTTCTTCATTTAATAATAATAAGTACAGAAATAGAACATCCCTATCGAAATATTTTTGGTATCTAAAAGAAACAAATAAAACGTCTACAATAAAATGGAATGTTTTTAAAAATGCTAGAATTTGTAACTCTTTAAACGACCCATGCCTCTTATGTCTATATGAAAAGCTATATATTATCAAATAAGAATAAAAATCTATTAAATAAACGTAATGAAATAATTTTTTTAAATCATATTACCCCGATCAAGGCAGTAACGCCACTGATGTGCAAGGGGCTACGTAAGAGTGAAAAGCTTGGAAAAGAGAAAACCGGAAACCATATCCTAAGCAGGGAACAAGGGTTGAGCCTCTTCACTTGTTCAGTAGACGTGGATGGAGTGTGAACCAGGCGATAGTTTAGTCTATGTAAACGTTGTAAAATGTTCACCTTAGAACAAAGGTCGGCAACCTACGGCCCGCATGCCGGATACGGCTCGCGAAGGTATTTTGACCGGCTTGGGAGCCTGATTACCAATGACTCTATTTTTAGCATGAGAGACAAGGCTTTCGAATTCAACAAAAGGTCTGCTGTTATCTTCCTCTGATCCACCCAAACGAATTTGAATACTATGACTGCAAAAATACGATCAAACCCAATCACCTCCATTTCTGCGTAAAAAATAAAAAAATAAACATAAAACAAAAACTGAGAGCCGATTTGACCAACCGACCGACCGACGACAGACATTAGGCGAGGACACCTTCAAAGGGACAATGTTGTCTCAGTCGGCCTTCTATTTAATTCCTCCAACAGCGACCCCCATCGCTTACCCTTGCCACCTACCCTATGTAAGATGCTGGAATCTTTCAATGGGCCATGTTCTTATCTTATTATACGTAAGTGTATATGTTTGCAACTATTTGTACTCGTTTGTATGGGTATATGTGTTTCGTTTTTGTTTGGTGTGTGTGTGTGGTTCGTTCGTGGTACAATTTCCAATAACAGTTTCAAACCTACACGTCATAATTTCATCCATTTCACTTCAGTTGTTTTTTTTTTACACTTTTTTCTTTTAATCATATCACTCCGAGCAAGGCGGTAACGCCACTGATGTGCAGGGGGCTACGTGAGAGTGAAACTTTGAAGTTTCTTGAGGAAAAGTAATTTTTGTTAGGTATTTTTTAATTTTAGATTTTCTTTTGTTTTTCTGATTTCTCAGTGTTTATTTTCATTATGGTTTTAAATATTTAGGTTGACAGGGATCTGCATATGTAATTTTCCTTAATTTTTCATTAATGGCCTTCGTCCAACCCGCGACCCGTCATTATAACACGATCCGGCCCGCGGGGTCGAATGAATTGCCGACCCCTGCCTTAGAATATGGTTAAAATTCTTCATAAAAAAATACCTATTAATTTACATATATCCGATAATTTGTTTTGTATTTTTACAAATTAAGGGTTTATGAAAAAAAATGAACTCTGGACCGAAATCGAAATGCTATAATCATACTCAAAGTTCCCTTTAAGTCAAAAAATATAAAATGTTTTCTTTCTTGTTTTTAAAAAGTGCTGAGATGCAGAGAATGCTAAGACAATAATCTTGTAACAAAAATGTCAGAAGACAGTAGAATAGATGGTAGCTTGTCTGACACTTTCCAGTTGAAATTGAAAAAGGAAAACCTGTATTCCCTAAACATATAAACAATATTTTCAAATTTAAAAGTTGAATTGCATTCTGATTAGTTAAATTAAACATGCATAATTTTTTGTCTTTCCCCATCCATATCAACTTTTCAAATAACAAACGTATTGTTTTATACATTCAAATGTAAATCAATTTCGCAAGAATAAATCAACACTGCCTGATGACGAAGTAAAATCTCGAAACATAAAAATTCCCGTGTCTCGTGTCGCAATGTAAATTAAATTAATTTTAATTAAAAACGAATTTAATCATAATTCTATTTTGCTTTACAATATATGTTGTATTGAGCACTTTCAAAAAAAAGCTAAATGCTGGAGAACTCGGAATTCTCAAACTATTCGTTCTCTTTACCTGAATATATATATATATATATATATATATATATATATATATATATATATATATATTAAGGAAGAATAATAATGTTAAACAAATAAAAATTCAAATATATCGGCTAATGCCAGTTTCGTGGATTTCCGTTAAATTCTGTAGTATATATATATATATATATATATATATATATATATATATATTCTCTCTCTCTCTCTCTCTCTCTCTCTCTCTCTCTGAGCGTGACAGGAGGGAAATAAATACACAACGGCCTTTATTATAATAGAATGTGTGTGTGTGTGTGTGTGTGTGTGTGTGTGTGTGTGTGTGTGTGTGTGTGTATTCCACAAGGAAAAAAATTATATTTATTGATATATACCTTATAGCTCTTTTTTATTGCATCGAGCACTATTTTATTAACACCAGTCTCCAATGTGCGATGTTATTTATATATAAATATATACATTCAGTGTTTATGCTGGTGTATCACAAAGATTTGGTTGGTATAAATTCTCATTAGCTTATCTTCAATACTATACGCGAATATGCATTAGAAATTTTTCCTGTGGAACATGTTTTCATTCGACAGAACAGAGCCTCGATTTCTGAAAAATCTGTGTCTTATGATAAGAAAATAAAATCATAAAATAAAACAACGTGATCATTAGAACAACATTCAAAACATGTTCGTAGAACTCCAAAAATGCAAAAATCTGTTATTGCTCGCATGCTAGAAAATGGTGGATGTGTTGAAAGATAACGTTCCCGCATCTTAATATCTAGATCCAAATCACGCGTTATAAAATACTAGCAGTATAGCCCGGCGTTGCTCGGGTGTAATGAAAGCTTTAAAACCAATCCATGGTCCTGGAGCTCAGACTCTTTGGACGTTGGCACGAAAGACTAACAAGCAATAGTTGTTTCCAGTTAAAGCAAAACCGTAGACTGAAAGAAAAATGAATGGATGTAAGTCAAATTTTGATTTCCTGGTATCGATATCAAATAAGTTTTTTTCGTCGTAAACTGAATTTTGAAGGCTAAATAAGTTCTCTGAGTAAATGGTGTCATGGCTAAGACTAAGAACTACAATTATACCTACTTAGAGCCAAACCCGAAGCAAAAACTAAAATAAAAGGGCTGAAAAACTGATTTTGATCAGACCCGGTATATATTATCGATTTTCTGCACGATTATAAGAACTGCAGCCTTGAAACTTCTGAATATTGTTTGTTATGTCTTTGTCTATGAGTGTATCAAATTTGATTAAATCGGACCACTCCTTCTATAACCCGATTTTTTCGATTACCGATTTTCGATATTTATCGGGGGTGCCTCGACACAAAACCTAGCTAAGAACACTCGGAGACACTTATAGTACAACTGTGTAAATTTTCAAGAAAATCAGTTCAGCCGTTTCGGAGTCTATAGGTAACGGACATACAAGACACAGAGGCACAAACACAGAGACAAAGTTCCGTTTATAAATAAGTTTAGATTTAGATACAGAAAAACGTAAACGCGACGGCTAAGTTTTCCTATTTTGTCTCATATATATATATATATATATATATATATATATATATATATATATATATATATATATATATATATAAGCAGCAAAAATTCATTTAAGCAAGTCAGATTTAACCGACCGACAAGGTTTGTCAGTTTATTTTTTATTGTAATTTTCGAATAGGTTGTTGTACACGCAAATCAAAATTGTAAATAAACCTATATATACACCCATCGGATGTGCGTTGTGGTGCAGCGGATATCAACTCAGAACGACAAATCGGAGAACCAAGTTCGAATTCCAGTTGAATTCCTCGCATTCACTTACGCACAAATACCCTTGGGAAAGGTATTAATCCGCCTCTTCCTCCCAGTTATGGGTTAAATAACAGGACAGATTGGGTTCTATAGCATTGGTTGACAACCTACTGCGGGAAAATTTTCTGTCCAGTCAGTCATGTCTGTTTCGAGACATGATCGCCCAAATGTCTATCGCGTTGGCACTTAACTGACTGATACACCAATCGATAAGTGTTGAAAAATTCTTAGCCGGATTAATTTCTATAAATGTAGCAAAATGGCCAAATAGCGGATTTTATTTTTAAATCCCAAAAATAATGCGAAGACAGAAAAAAATAAAGAATTAATTAGTTGTTCATTATGATATTCAGTTCTCTAATCATTGATATTAATATGCATTTGTCACTCATTTTCTAGTTTAAATAAAATGAAATAAGAAACAAAATTGGAGTAGATAGATTAAGCTATCGGCTGGTTCACACTCCACCCACGTCTATTGAACAGCTGAAGAGGTTCATCCCTTGTTCCGTGTTTGGGATGTGGTTTCCGGCTTTCTCTTTTCCAATCTTTTCACTCTTTTCTTTTCTTTTTTTTTTTTTTTTCAATTGGAGTAGATAGACTAAAATATCGCCCGGTTTACACCCCACGAATATCTATTGAACAGGTGAAGAGGTTCATCCCTTGTTCCGTGTTTAGGATGTGGTTTCCGGCTTTCTCTTTTCCAATCTTTTCACTCTTTTCTTTTCTTTTTTTTTTTTTTTTTCAATTGCAGTAGATAGACTAAAATATCGCCCGGTTCACACTCCACCCACATCTATTGAACAGGTGAAGAGGCTCATCCCTTGTTTCCTGTTTAGGATGTGGTTTCCGGCTTTCTCTTTTCCAATCTTTTCACTCTTACGTAGCCCCCTGCACATCAGTGGCGTTACCGCCTTGCTCGGGGCGATATGATCAAACAAAAAAAAATCCTATATTTAGTTTACTATTTGTCAACATTAATTTATTTTGTTTTTGAAGGAGGAGCAGAAAATATATTCACGCTATTGCTACTCTTTTTGCCATAATTGCGAAAGATAATTGATAAATGTTAGAGTGTAAAAAATATGTTCGAATGAATTTTCTCTTCACAAGTCTTTCTCAGATTCGGGAACATTTGTGCTTAAGTCAACGAAACAGAATCATAATGGCGAATACATTTGCCTCGTGACTACCGTTCATAATTTTACTTTTAATTTAGTACCTTCACTAATTTTCGATACTTAAATTTTAAAATAAATTTTGATAAATGAAAAAGTTTTTTAAAGCTTTCATTTTAGCTTTAATTGAAACCTAAATTCTCAATTTACTATTTTCAATAAGCAAAATACTTTGGTGTATTTCAAATATAAATTATATTGATTGTAATCTCAACTTTTTTACTGTTTTCGGTAAAATCATTAAAATCGAGCATTTTTCACATACTGACACATTTTAAAAATCTTACAAAAATAAAATATACATCTGGGACACGTTATTTGACAAAAATTACATTTAATTTTAAATCAACCTGATTTGAAACAAGTATTACTTGCTTATAGCATGAAGCGTAGTAAACAAGCATTTTTTAATCACGCAGATTTTGTTTTTCTACCGTGTTGATTGATAACTGTCAACCTGACGTGGTGAAAAGTTAAGTATGGTTGACCAGAATTTACACAAAAATATTTAATGAACTAGGAATTCAAAAAAGGAAAATTTTGATGAGATGATTTGCAAAGCCTGTTGAGATGTAAACACGATGAAACACAGAAATGAATAAAGAAATAAAAAACAATTGCACAAAACTTAAAAGAAATTGTTTCTTTCCAGAAAGGTGGGGATAACACTTAACATGTGACCTTTTAATAATAATGTCATTTATGGGCGACCATACTTAGACAAATGGGAATGTTTAAACACTAAAGAAAGATTTTAAATTATTTTAAAAATCTTGGTGTAAAATGATTTGTATTCACTTTTTCAATTTTTGATTCGTAAATATACTTTTTCAGTTAATAACAATGTCAGATAAACTAATAATATTAATTCAGAATTTTAAACGATTGATATATTATAAATTATTACATTTAACATTTTTTTAAAAATGACAAATTTCTTAAGATAATAGTTTCTTTAATAAATCTTATAAAAAATTCAAAAGCTTTTCTACTTAAATTATGTCATAGCTTTATTGCATTTTTTATTTTACGATTCGAGGTAGATTTTCGTTTATGTTATTTCACGAAATTCATGTAATTAAGTAAATAAAGTAATTTTTTTTACTATGATTTTCAAAAAAATTTAAAATAATTTAATTAATCTCTTAATAAGTTCCTAAATTTTCATTAAAATCCGACAATTATTTGATTTTTGTAAGAATTCCCAAATCAATGTATTTTTAACTTGAAAAAAAAAGGCGTAAAACACATTGTAAGTATTACTATTATGTAACCCGCTGGTGTAGAAAAAAATAATTTTAAGCAAAATTTCGAACATGCTAGAGAAAGAATTGAACAAAATTTTTAAACAATAAAAAATACTACTTTTCCTTCTAACAATAACATAAACATTTTGACGATAAAATTTTGTTTTTATTACGTTTAGGGCTTTTATTTTTTCATCATAGTTTGTTAGCTAAAAAATATGGAGGTACCTACTTTTAATTCTGGTTTCAGATAGACCTAAGACGTTCCGAACATATTAACAACTTTTTCGAATGTTATAAACAGTTCTGAACGTGTACAAACAAAATAAAACAATCACAGTTAAAATTTCTTGAGATATTATACAAAATTGATGACTGCTTTGCTGAATGGAATTTTTGTCTTTGCACATTTTCTCGAGATGCAAAATATCAAATATTTTATATTAAATTCGTTAACTAGTTCATCATTAAATATTCGCTCAAAATAATATATATATTTATTTGCTTATATTTATTCTAAAAAAATATTTATTCAAAACCTTTTTTATTCTTCTGATAAAATATTTAAGAATGCAAGTAAAATTTCTCAAGACGAAATAGACATTTATAATTTTGTTTGTTTATTTATTTTTAAAAGCAATGGGAATTAATTAAATTAATTAAAGGTCAAACAGTTACTCTTAAAATATGATGTCTGTTATCAACGCGAGTTTTTCTTTAGTGATTTTCTGTCGATTTGTTTGCTCCATTAATTACCTTCCTATAATTTATTCGTATTTTGCATCTATGTCTCGAGAAAGAGGAGAAATGCTGAGAAGGTCTCCCTCAATTCCTTTTCAAAAAATCTTTCTTCAGTAAAATTTCTCCATGGGTAAGATATTTAAAGGAAAGCATTCCAGGCGGTGATTTCTAGCAAACTAATCTCAAAAACTATAGTTACTGATTACAATCTTCATTAGAGCTCTACTATTGTAGTTAATTTTAATAAATCTCTCTCTACAAGTCACCAGAAAAAAGACTAATTTTTACGTCAAACGTGAATGACAATCAAGAAAAATAACCTCGGTATAAAGCATTTAAGAGTTACCTCCCATGAATGGCTCATGTTCGCATCATTTGAAAAATTAATAAAATCTGTAACATCATCAAACGTCGCTTAACGTATAAAAAAAATATTTTTTTACCCTATTTATCTTAATCGAGCTGTTGTCCTCATCATTATTGTCACATTCACAACATTTCGGCAATCGTATGCTCCATCCTTCTTCAGGTGATATTACAACAGGTGAAACATTGTGAATGTGAAAATAAAGATGAGGACAACAGTCAGAACAATGTAAATAATGTAAATAATTACAATACCTCATCTCAGAAATAAACACAAGACCTATTATAATAATTGATGTTTCTAAAAGTTACATTTTTAGATTTATAAGGTGAAATTCAATGTGAAAAGAAACTAATTCTTTTAAGATAACATTTGTCTTTCAGCTGATTAAAATAAATTTGAGTCTTTATCTCTCTCTCTCTCTCTCTCTCTCTCTCTCTATATATATATATATATATATATATATATATATATATATATATATATCCTTATTTACTTGTGTTCCCCTCATGGAATCAATTAATATTTGCAGTGATCTTCTTTATCGCAATTCTTTGTCTGCTCTAGATGTTACTGGAGTAATTTTCGTGGAATTAATGAAGTTTTCCACTTCATCTTTTGAATTTAGTTTCGACAATATGATGTACAGTCAGATTGACAGTGTAGCCATGGATTCCCCTTTGGGCCTGCGTTGGCAAATATTTTTGTTGGGTTTTATGAGGCGAAATTATTTAATGATCCATTTTGTCCGTTCTTGTATCGTCGCTATGTTGATGATACAAATTCACATCCTCTCACTTTCTCTCTCGTGCTGTTTTCTTTATTTCTCTTTCTTCCTCTTCACCTACAACAGAAAGAGAGGAACAAGACATTACTACTACTTTGTTGATACTCTCAGCGAAAACATGGACTTAATCTTTTTCTGTACAAATTAAATTTCACATTTTGCTAAAACAGACGAACTCTTAATACTTTAAACTTGTCAGTCAGTCAGTTAAGTGCCATACGTGATACACGCTTGGGCAATCATGTCTCGAAAGAGACATGACTGACTGGGCAGAAGATTATCCCGCAGTAGGTTGCCATTGCTTTCTGCGGTAGACTGGTTGCCGACCAAGGCTATAGAACCCAATCTGTCCTGCTATTTAACCCATAACTGGAAGGAAGAGACGGATTAATACCTTTCCCAAGGTTATTTGCGCGTAAGTGAATACAATGGATTCAACTGGAATTCGAACTCAGCTCCCCGGTTTCTCGTTCCGAGCCGATATCCACTGGACCACAACGCATTTCCACAGTTAATAATTTCATACCTACAATTTGATGTTATGCTGATCGATGAATTTATTTTCATTTATACACACGAAACAGTTTTATCTTTTTAACCTTCTGATGCTCTAGAGTAAATTATGGAGAGTTCGGTTAGGTTTGGCGCAAGGCCAGTTTAATAAACATGCTCGAGCTCCCTATTTCAAATTTAAGTGGTGCAGTACTAAATTAACGACAAGGTCTCATCAGTTCACAGTTGAATTGACTAGATATAACCATAAGTTCTATGTTAATAGTTTCTTCTCTCATACTTCTTGCTTGTGGAACTTTCTTTTGGCTTCTTGCTTTCCAGTCAACTTTGATCTTCAAAAATTTAAATGCAATGTCAATCATTATTTTCTGTCTTCTTCATTTCTGATCTTTTATTGTTTTCTCTCCTTAAAAGTGTTTTTCCTCATGTTCTCTAACACTCTGTAACACGTCCCCCCCACACACACACTGCGTCTAAGTGGCTTTATTGCCTTACTTGGTGTGAAAGATTTAAAAAATGCTAGTGTTTTGATTTGTGTTCATTGTGTTTAACTGTTGTCACATTTAGTTTTTTAATGAACAACAATATTAACTTAATGTTCAAGTTTTATTTCTAGGTAGCTCCACGAACTTTCTAAAAAATAAAATAAAATGTATTTTAAATAACTGAAATACCTTTGAAGCTAAATTTTTGTTTTATCTAAACTTATTTATAAATGGAAATGTGTATGTGTGTCCGTTACCTAGAGACTCCGAAACGGCTGAACCGATTTTCTTGAAAATTTACACAGTTGTACTATAAGAGTCTGCGAGTGTTCTTGGCTAGGTTTTATGTCGAGGTACCCCCGATAAATATCCAAAATTGATAATCGAAAAAATCGGTTTATAGAAGGAGTTGTCCGATTTTAAACAAATTTGATACACTCATAGACAAAGACATAAAAAACGATATTCAGAAGTTTCAAGGTTGCAGTTCTTACAATAGTGCAGAAAATCGATAATATATATATATAAATGGCAAGATGTCTGTGCGTGTGTGTGTGTGTGTGTGTGTGTGTGTGTGTGTGTGTGTGTGTGTGTGTGTTTTCTGCCTGTATGTCTGTATTTTTTCAGCCCTTTTATTTTAGTTTTTGCTTTGGGTTGGCTCTACGTAGGTATAATTGTAGTTCTTAGTCTCAGCCATGATACAATTTACTCAGGGGACTTATTTAGCTTTCAAAATTCAATTACGACGAAAAAAAACTTATTTGATATCGATACCAGGAAATCAAAATTTGACTTACATCCATTCATTTTTCTTTCAGTCTACGGTTTTGCTTTAACTGGAAACAACTATTGCTTTTTAGTCTTTCATGCCAACGTCCAAAGAGTCTGAGCTCCAGGACCATGGGTTAGTTTTAAAGCTTTCATTACACCCGAGCAACACCGGACTATACTGCTAGTATGAAATATAATAGCTAATATGTATGAAAAGAAAAATACATTCACGTGAAATAAAATAGACATTTTTATTATTGGAACAGTAACTTGTCACTCATCCACTTATCGAACCTCTATCATAGACAACATAGTGAAAACTCACTTTAAAATAGGTCAGTCAGTTAAGTGCCATGCGCGATACACGCTTTGGGCGATCATGTCTCGAAAGAGACATGACTGACTGGGCAGAAGATTATCCCGCAGTAGGTTGCCATTGCTTTCTGCGGTAGACTGGTTGCCGACCAAGGCTATAGAACCCAATCCGTCCTGTTATTTAACCCATAACTGGAAGGAAGAGACGGATTAATACCTTTCCCAAGGGTATTTGCGCGTAAGTGAATGCAAGGAATTCAACTGAAATTCGAACTCGGTTCCCCGATTTCTCGTTCCAAGCCGATATCCACTGCGCCACAACGCACATTAAAATAGGTACATCCACTAAATCGCTGAAAAACAGCATAAAGTCCCCAAAACTTAAAAACTTAATAAAGAACTTTTTCCATCAAAATATTTTTGTTAAGAAGAAAGATCAAAGTATTTTTTTAATCATTTTTTTTTAAATTTTAATCATTTCTAAGACGGTAAAAAATCCTGTTTGATCTTAGCGAGTAACCAAATCATTACGAGAGTTTACAATGGAAAACGTAATATTAATTACAATTACACAACTCACTTTTGTTATTTGTTTGTTTTGGGGGGTTTTGTTTTTCAGTGACAAACACATTAATTTGGAAATTCTTTTAAAAATCAAATAATTGTCGGATTTTGATAAAATTTCAGGACTTATTCACAAATAAATTAAATTATTTTTTAAATTATTATTTTTAAAAAAACTAGGTAAAAATATTTTTTACATCTGATACATCATCACCACCTCCACGTATATTCATGAAATTTAAAGAAACGCAGGACTCATTGGGGAATGTAAATTAAATCATCTTTTATTTCCCAGAATCTGCACTTTATAGTAAAATAAAAAATGCAATATAACTATGACATTATTTAATTTGACAAGCTTTTATTTGCTTTAATAAATTATATAAATTAAGGACATTATAGTCTGAAGAAAAGAAATTTTTCGATTAATAATGAAATTTTAAAAGAACTGTTTTCATTTTTTTTATTATAAAAATTTTAAAGTTTCAAAAATATTTTTAAAATACTTCAAAGATTTGTTATAGTTAGTTTATAAACTTATTAAATGAAGATTGCATATCGAAAATTAATAAGTTTAATACAAATCCTCGTGCCTTCGTATTTTTAAAATAATTTTTTTGTGTGTATTTGAAGTTTTCTTTTGTTTTGTTTTGTTTTTGATTTTTTTAGTTTTTTGTTTTTTTCATACTGTAATTTCTATATGTACATTAAAAGGTTATGTGTTTCGCGGTTTCTTCCCCAGAAAAAAGTTTGTACAATTATGTCACTTGTGATCGCCATACACTTACCTTATCTCATCTACCAATCTGTCAACACATTTCAGTTACGGTGGAAAAATTAAAAAAGTTCAACTCTGTGTTTAAGAAATAGTTTTATTCTAAATTTCATGCTATAAATAATACTTGTGTAAATCAGACTAATTTAACATTAAATTTGCTAATTTTCATTAAAAAAAAAAAAGTGTCCCAGATGTATATTTCATTTTTGCAAGATTTTTAAAATCGAGAATTAACTTTTGTTTACACATGTGTCGATCGCTCAAAAATGTTCGAAAAACTGAAAGATTAAAAAAAAATTATTTTGCTGTTTATCTCAGGGTTTTCGGCAGGCTCCAAAGGAGAATCAGTAATGTGATTGGTCCTGACCTGGCAGCTCGACTCCACCCACTTTCTCACTGGCGGAATGTGGCTTCCCTCTGTTTCTTCTACAAATATTTTCATGGTTTCTGCTTCGACGATCCTAGGTCACTGGTGCTACCTCCACAAGAATTTACTCGAGCAACCAGACTGGCAATAAGGTCCCACCCTTTTACAATTAAATCAACCAAATGCAGCCGCCACTTCTCCTCCATCAGCTTCTTTTCTAGCACTTCCCGCCTGTGGAACTCCTTTCCTGGTGGTTACAATCTCCAGGAATTTAAATGCAATGTCAATTCCCATGTCTTATCCACTTTACTCCAGTCCTTCCCTTGTCCTTTCTACATCACCCCGTGTATCTTGTTCTTTTCCTTTCTCACTCTACCTTCGCGACTGTCATCTCACCTGCATTCCCATCCTTCTCTTGCCCTTTCTCGGACCCCCTCTTAACTGGTTCGTCTTTCTCTTCACACTCCTCTTGCTTAAACTTTTACTCTTTTATGTAGCCCCCTGTGCATCAGTGGCGGTACCACCTTGCTTGAGATGAAACGATTAATATATATATATATATGTGTGTGTGTGTGTGTGTGTGTGTGTGTGTGTGTGTGTGTGTTTAGGCAGCAAATTTTCTTTTAAACACGTCGGATTAAATCAATTGCGAACAATATGTTTGCTTATTTTTAATAAAATCCGGATATATAACCTTTCGCGTATTACAATCAAAAGTTGTCAGAAATGAGCTGTAACGTTGAAAGATGTTATTTTCATTCATTTCTTAAGATACCCAAGTACTTTCAACTTCTTTCCAAGGTCATCTTCAGGGGTGTGAGTTATGGTAACAAATGTAACCGGAAAAATGTAACCGGAAAGCTAATGACATGACATTACAACATATAAAAAAAATTCGATTTTAGATAATTTTCACGTTTTAATGAACGCTAGCAATTTGTCAACCGTTATATTTGAAGCAGAAAAAAAACAGTAGTTTTTAGCAATACAGTTTTCCGCTTACATTTGTAATATGTAACATTTTCTGACATCTTTTGATTGTAATACGTGAAAGATTAACCGTGAGTATGAATGGATTTTATTAAAATAGTAAATTTCTATTAAAACTAAAATAAAAGTTTCAAGAAAATTTTTTTTTAAATTTAACTTAAAAGTTAGTTATCGAAAATGAGTGGAGGTCAGTCAGTTAGTCAGTTAAGTGCCATACGTGAAACACGCTTGGGCGATCATGTCTAGAAAGAGACATGACTGACTGGGCAGAAGATTATCCCGCAATAGGTTGCCATTGTTTTCTGCGGTAGACTGGTTGCCAACCAAGGCTATAGAACCCAATCTGTCCTGTTATTTAACCCATAACTGGAAGGAAGAGACGGATTAATACCTTTCCCAAGGGTATTTGCACGTAAGTGAATGCATACTTTAAAATCCAATATTTATCATAGTGATGTGTTTCGAAGAAAATAACTAAATTTACGGATTAATTAACTGAATTTTGTTAATGTAATGCATACTTAAAACCTGATGGAAATAATGTTTATGTACGCACAGTAGCATGTGATGTAATAAGATACAAAAAAGTTTTCTACTGTCATCCCTGACTTCAAAAGCACGAAAAAAAATTAATTAAATACGGAACATCAAAAGTACAATAATCAAGAAGTTACGTTTAAAAATAAATTATCTTTAACCACATTTAACCAGTAGTTTCCGAGTATAATATTTTCTTCTACACGCTTTCATTCATCAATAATGAAGACGTCAAAGGGTTTAATTATTTTGATTTTATTAACAGATTTTTTGCCATAAAAAAACGAAGATGAAATAGAAAAAAGTTTTAATATTTTTAATCTAATTTTCATTGAGTTACTGTTTTATTTATGAGTATTTATTTAATCAAAATAAAGTACTTTTCGACGTCTTTATTTATGATGAATCAAAAATCATTTATCGATGAAAATGTGTAATCCGACTTATTCTGTATTAAATAAATCAGTTACCGCCCTTTGTTGGTGAAGCCGGTAAAAATTACATTTAAAATTTGTATTCAGTTTATTGAATTTTAGGAAAATATTTCCTTAAAAAAATAAAATTATTCGTTTAATAAGACATTAGTGTGTATATATATATATATATATATATATATATATACTGAGCGGCCATAGGTCAGAGGTAGATGACAATTCAGATGGGTTTCTATTCTAGCTAAAAAAAATCAATCGGATGTACTGATGAACTGTGATGACTCTCTCTATATATATGTATGTGTGTTGTGGTGCAGTGGATATTGCATTCATTTACCAAGAGGTATTATTTCATTCATTTGGGAAAGGTATTAGTTATGGTCAGATTGGGTTCTATACCCTTGGCTGGCAATTAGTCTACCGCCAAATGCAAAGGCAAACTACTGCGGGATAATCTTCTGCCCAGTCAGTCATGTCACTTTCGAGACATGATCGCCAAAGCGTGTATCACGTATGGCACTTAACTGACTGATATATATATATAGTCATCCGCAGACAGATCTGTTTCGCTGTATCACAGCTCATCAGTACGGTTAGACTCCGATCGCTTCCTAACCCAGGATTGAAACCCGACCGAATCGGCGTCAGTCGGCGGTTCTACCCCTGAGCGTCCGGTAGAAGAAGGCAGACCTTTTAGCGAGTATATCATTACACACGCCCAATAGCTAGGGTGCTCCAATTCATTATTGAATGAGCGATGCGTATATGCCGGAGTAGCTACTGTTTCCAAAGTCTCCCACTCTTCCAGAATGCGTAGATGCTAAAGTAGCTACTGTTTTTTTCAAAGTCTACCATTCTTCCAGATTGCTCAATCAGGGTGTGAGAGCATACAAGAACACTATAAGAATAGTGTTCGATGTAAAATATAAAAATATACAAGCAGAATGAATAAATATAAGAAAAAAAAATTCAAATGACTGGATACTCTTGGGAAATTAATAATATAATAAGGAATTGAGTATCTCGTCACTTGTACCGCTTCAAGACTGTGAGACAGTAGCATATTTTTAGGTGTACACATGAAATTTGCGTCGTGGAAAGAGAGTAATATCTGAATTTTGTCTTTCTTTTATATCTTATCATATTTCTTACATATTCATTTATAGTCCTAAATCAATGAACAAGTTATCTCCCTTAGATCATTCATTTCGAAGCAACTATTCTAAATGATTATAATCATTAATAAAACTTTTCTGAAAATTATCTAAGAAGATTTCTTAAGCAGCATTTCCTTTACAAATAACGCTTTAATCATTAAGCTTTTAATATTAGAACTGATTTTTCTACATTCACTTAAATTTTGAACCAACTTATGGATATTTAGCAAAAAATAAAAATACAAAGGCATTCACTACACTGAGATTTCTAGAGATTGATCAACAAAGAAAGAAAGAAAGAAAGAAAGAAAGAAAGAAAGAAAGAAAGAAAGAATCTACTAACTAGATGATGATTGTTAAGATTCGTAGGAAGATGAATTGAAAAGTTGAGAAGAAAATTTAAAAAATGAAATGCATTGAAAAATCATGTTTTAAAATAATTCCAAAGGAAAATCAAACCCAGGGTTAACTAATGGAATTCAGTAAGATTCTGTAAAACCAAGACTACCCCTCCCTTCCACTTCCAGCTAATAAGAGAGAGACCATTAACCATATTCTTGAGATGTCAAATAGAAAAAATGTGTTGTCAAGAAAGGAAACATCCAAAATATCATTTATGATTTCTCTGGACAAAAGGGAGAGAGAGAACATCTGTTTTTAATGTTAACCAGAAGAGAAGTATCCCCTATAGAAATAGTAACCAGTCTGATGCATTCTTGTGAATGGAACTAACCAATGCCTATATCCACTGAGCCATGTGCTCTTGAGGATATCAGTGTATGAATTTTTCAGACTTATAAATAGAATGTCTCAGTAACCATTTTTTATCAGAGCTCATATTGCAATTTTTTTTCTAGCACTTTGTATTACTGGTTCCCATATTGTATTCATTCTTATGCTTGGTCGGCTTAGGAGATTTTTATGGCTTAGCATATGAACTGATTCCTTATGTTTTACATAGCATCTGGAAGTGGCAACACACATGGAATGAGAATTATATACCCCAGTGATCAAAATAAAGGTTTTGGTTCAAAATTCCTAGCACCTGAAGAAGGCCAGAGCATGCAACAGCCAAAACGTTGTAAACATTGCAATAAAGATGAGGACAACAGTTTGAACAGTGTAAATAATATTAACTATGTTCTTTGCAACATCTATTTATATCTATGAGGACATTGTCTTTTGTAATTAAGAAGAGTTTTTGAAATATCTATGGGGTTTTACCAGATGAAATTTTACAATGAAGTGATAAAATTGTTAATATAAGTATCGAATAAAATGTCAAGGTAAGGGTTACTATTATTAATGTTAGTCATAAGTTAAGTGTAGAACATATGTTTTTGTCAAAAGTTTCTTCAATGTCTTTATCTTGTCTAGGTTTTGTTAATATGAATGTCATCAATATATTGAAGACATATGATAGAATTGAGAAAAATATTAAAGATTTTATTTTTCAAATTAGCCATGTAGGAATTAAAGAAAATAGGACCAAGAGGCAAACCCATAGCTAGACTATCAGGCTGTCCGTAACTGTTATTGCAATGATCATGTTGTACAGAATAGAAGAAGTTATGTAGAATTGTTTGCTCTAATATTAGGAGGTGAAAATGTATTTATATATGTTTTTTTTGTTACTTTATCTGTAGGTTTATTATGGTGACATTAATGAAGAGACTTTCAACATCTAATGAAACAAATTTTAGAAATAAACAGTGAATGAGATAATCCTTATTTATGCAAAAACTGATCCTTAATTTTGATTTTAAAAAATACTATATTTTGAAAAATACATTTTAAATAAAATGTTGAATGATCCAAAATTTACTTTAAAATAAAAAACTTGTTACGAATGGTAATAGCAGAGTTGCCTCCCTTAGATAGTTAAGTGCCATACGTGAAACAAGCTTGGGCGATCATGTCTCGAAAGAGACATGACTGACTGGGCAGAAGATTATCCCGCAGTAGGTTGCCATTGCTTTCTGCGGTAGACTGGTTGCCAGCCAAAGCTATAGAACCCAATCTGTCCTGTTATTTAACCCATAACTGGAGGGAAGAGACGGATTAATACCTTTCCCAAGGGTATTTGTGCGTAAGTGAATGCAATGAATTCAACTGGAATTCGAACTTAACATTGCTAAAATGTTTCTGCCTACTATTCTTGTTTTAACATCATTCACAGTAAATAGGCAGACATTCTTCATCATTTCTTTCTTACAATTTCGCTAAACGTTTTTTAAAGTTAGTGTTAGAATCTGACAGATTTTAACACTAACTTTCGCAATATATTGATATTTATTAACATTCAATTAAATTATATATTGATATTTATTAACATTCAATTAAATTATATATTGATATTTATTAACATTCAATTAAATTATATATTGATATTTATTAACATTCAATTAAATTAGTACAATGCCACAACTGTATGTCATGCAATGAAGATCAAACATACTACAGTAATCATGATCTATGAAACTAACCATTGTATTCTGGTGACGTGAACCAATTTGCATAATTTAATTTTTTGTTGGTGTAATTGTTGCCTTTTAGAGGAGATAGATTTTGCACATTCTCAACAAATCTTTCACTAGTGCCCCAACCACATAAATTTACTCATGCTACTAGATTGGCATTTAGGTCCCACCCTTTTACCATCAAAATAGTCAAATGTAACCACCACTTCTACTCAATTTCTAACAATTTCTTTTCTCGCACTTCCTGCCTGTGAAACTCCCTTCCACATACTTGCTTCCCTGATAGCTACAATCTCCAAAAGTTTTAATGCAATGTCAATTGTCATCTTCTATCACCATGATTCCCCTCTTTCTCTTATCCTTTCTCTGACATACCCTGTATCTTATTTTATTATTTTCATCTTTCTTTTCTCTCACTATAACCCCCTGTGCTCAATGGTGTTCTTGCCTTACTTGGGTTGAAATGATTATAAAAAAAACCTACTTCTTGATACTTTTATCTTCATATTTCTTAAGCTTAAAAAAAATCAGGGACTGGGAAAATTGTATTATGGAGGATTAGTATTAAGTCCTTGTGTGTTTAGATAAGCAGGGCAACAGCATTTGAAAAAAAAGAAAATCAACAACATCTGCTATTTAAATACATTTAATATCTAAATAGAAAAAAACACACAGAAAAAAGAAGTTGTTGCACACAATGTGTATTTGAAGATTTAGCTTAGGAGAAAGGTGTCCAGTTATTTGTCAATAGAACTTATTGAAGGAGAAGTCTATTTCAGTCTTCAACCAGCTTCTTTCTTGAGGTTGTTGACCCAATTCCTCCATTGTCTGATACCACTGACTAGACTTGAGGTGAGGGAGTAGTTGTATGTGATAGTCACAATGAGCCTGATCCAACACAGGTCAAGTTTTGTAGATTTTTTCCCCTGCTCATCTGTGTGGCTCGCCTTTTAATCAGGTGTTTGACCACACATGCAAATTAGCAATAATCTTTAAAGCACTAGAACCACACATGCAGTTTACCTAAATTGCAAATGGCTGCTTCAAACAAGCAGATGAGACATTGTGGCTTCTTATCCACAGGTAGGTTAGAATTCCTTGGTCCTATTTCACCACAGTGATATTGCTTAGGATGTGCGTCATGGTGCAGTGGATATCAGCTCGGAACGAGAAATCAGGAAGCCGAGTTCAAATTCCAGTCGTATTCCTTGCATTCACTTACATGCAGATACTCTTAGGAAAGATATTAATCCGTTTCTTCCCTCCAATTATGGGTTAAATAACAGGACAGATTGGGTTCTGTAGCCTTGGTCAGCAACCAGTCTACCGCAGAAAGCAATGGCAACCTACTGCGGGATAATCTTCTGCCCAGTCAGTCATGTCTCTTTCGAGACATGATCACCCAATCATGTATCACGTATGGCACTCAACTGACTGAATATTGCTTCACACTGCCTGAGTAACATGGTGAAGGAAAATGAGAGCAGAGCTTTGAATTTGTCACTTATATAACCAAGGTCACATGGCTTTACAAGAACAGTGATTGATTGATTTAGTGTCTTTGTTTTATTCTATGCTTGATTAGTCTTCAAGGAGTTGAAGTAGTTATTGTTGGCCTTAAAATATATTCTAATATTCAATTCACATGGCCTAAAATTTACCCTGTAATCAATCAAATTTCAAAATTTTCTTGGGAGCATGCAACACCCAAACCTTCAGCTATATGGCCTTGTTGAGATCACCAGAATCTATTCATAGCCTAAATTTTGGTGGTTAGATCCTTAAAGTTATTATTAATGGTCATGAAGTGGCCCCCATATCTATTCAAGCTTTAGGGCTCCAAAAATGTGTATCCTTCACTATTGAAAATCCCTCTGTAATGTTTATTTACAAAACAAATTATCATAAAAATATGTGAGCCAAGTACAATGCAATATTTATTATTCACCATTTTATGAACATTTATTATTTATAAAGAAATAAATTTGAAAAGAAACCTTTTTTATTAAAAAATTCATAAAAGCCTACAAAATGTTCAAAATACAGGAATGAACTACAATGCAATCAGTTGATTCAAACTTTATAGAATAAACTTTATTAAATAGCAATTTGTCTATATTTCTGAGATGAGGTAATATTTATACTATTTACATTATTTGGCCAAAATGTCACACAAATGACAACAAAGATGAGGACAATAATCCGAATAATGTAAATAGTATAAAATAGGAAATAATAAAGATTTCATTATAATTAGTTCACATATTTTTATGATTTAGTAAATTTTTATAAATTTATAAATAAAAAAATTTTCATATTTATTCTTTTATGAATTGGTAAATGATAAACATTGCATTATATTATTTGGTTTACATTTTTAGAGTGTTGTAAATATAAAATTCTTGTAAATGCACAATCTAATAAATATTGTTTAATATTTTTGTTACAAATTCTAGGAGAACAAAGAAAATGTATAAATTGTTTGGGTCTTATTAAAACTCTAATCATCACTTAATTTCATAAGGAAAATAATGTTTCTTAAAATTTTATTTTGTTGTATTTTCACTTGTTCACTCACACACTCTCTCATACATTACTACATACATAAACAATGATTAAGTACAATGTTTCTTGAATGTTGTAAAATTTAGGGGAAAGTAACATTGTCAGCATTTTAAACCCTGATGTGAACATCTTTTGCTTTTGAAACAGGAAATGTTTAGAAGAATTTTTTTCTCTAAAGAAGAAAGGTTTTCATTTTCAAATGAATAAATTAAAATAAATCCCACACAGCAACCTGTGTTAGCCACATTGTCATCAGTGATAATATTATACCAAGACTTTTTTTTTTAATTAAAAAAAAAAATCTTTTTTTTAAAAACAACTTTCCTACCATTTCTAAGGTATATGTTTGTGCATATGATCTTCTGTAGTGAAAGTAGTTGAGGTATCTACTATTAAAAATTACCTTGAATCTTTTTTCATAGTGCAGCTCACCTTGTGATAAGCCATATATCATGTGGCCCACTGCTTGAAAAACGTTGCCTGTGCCTGATGTAAACAGTTTCAAACTTGACATTTGTAAATCATGGGGTCAGTTTACACTGATATTGCGAACAGAACACTTTCTAAAAGGATAAGGAAATCAATATTTTTTTTTAGAAATGTCATGTCTTAAGAAAGATCTAATGAATACATATCTACAAAAGATTATTTCCAAAAAAATATTTTCCTAAGCTTTTGCATGTGGACCAATCTGTTTAAGTAGTACTCTTAGATTTCCAGATGAATTCTCATTTATGAACATTGCTGACCTCAGTTAAAAATACATATATATCAGAGGGTGCTGAAAGGTTCTCAGCCTAACCAAATTATCAAAATCAAACCAAATCTACAGTTCCATCTACTGCTAGGAAGGTTAGGTCTTTTCTGTTTAGCCAGAAAGTTTTTCTCATTGAAATCCATCTTGCGCATTTATAAATCTATCATTAGTCCATTCACTGAATACTGTTGCCATTTCTGCTATTCATCTTGAGGTTTTCGATAAAATCCAAGGAAGGATTTGCAATGTAATCAGACCTGACATCTCAACTTCAGTCACTTTCTCACCAATGTGACATGGCTTCCCTCTGTCTTTTCTACAAATATTTTCATGGCAACTGCTCAGATAAGCTTTTTTCCCTGATGCCCCAACCACATGAACATCTAAGTCCCACCCTTTTATTGTTGAAATAGTTAAATGTAACCATTCCAACAGTTTCTTTCCTTGGACTTCCTACCTGTGGAATTCCCTTCCATTTACTTGCCTCACTGATAGCTACAATCTTTAAAAATTTAAATGCAATATCAACTGCCATCGTCTATCTTCTTGAATCACATTTATCTTTTATCCTTTCTTCAATACCCCATCTACCCAGTCTTTTCTCTCACTGTAACCCCTTGCACACTAGTAGTGATCCCAATGATTAAAAATGGGGTGAAATGATTAAAAAAATCAATTAACTTTTGACCATTTTTTGTTACTTTCATTTTGCTTTTTTGGGAAAAGCTTCTTGGTCAGGTCAAAACTTTCAGCACCCTATTATTTTGCAGCCATAACCTTATTGATTGTTATTTAATAATAATTTTACTGCCACAATGGCATCCATATTTTTGCAACAGAATGGTGAACCCACAAAAAGTAAATACTAGATGTTAAGCAAAAATAAAGAATATGAAAATTTAACAGTTCAAAATGAACCTAGAAACATAACCTTTTGATTAACTTGTATTTAAAGCATTACATGATCATCATCATCAGTCAGTCAGTCCCATGACTAGGTGTGGTTTTAGAGTAAAAACGCAATTGAACATTTGACCAGCTTCCTCCATGTCTTGGTTGGATTCTTGTACACCAGACTAAGTTGAGTAGGGTTGTTGCTTTCTCCTAGCAGGAAGAGGCAGTATTTAATTCTAAGTAAAAACTACTAATCTTCAAAGCTGATTGGACAGCAAACAAACAGAACTTTATGACCCATGTCATATTTCTTACCACCTAAAGAAATAAGTTTGCATATGGATCTGATTACATGATCCAAGTTGACTATTTAATTTGTTTCTTGGCCAGTCATTCAGATAAGGACGAAGGTGGCAGAGAACATTTAACTGGCCACAATGTAACAAAAAATTTCAAACTGCTGAACCGCAGTGACGCACATATGCACTTCTTCCCCTTCTCATGCACTGTTTTCCTTATCTCTACTTCTTCATCTTAGCTTACTTGCCGTCAACAAAAAAAGAAAACACTTCAACTTATTCCTAAAATTATCATTGATAAATACATTTTTCCATTTTTGCTTTTCCTTCCTCTTCACTTACTTGTCATCTCCAAAAAGAAAGGAGCAAAGACTTTACTACTACTTTGTTAATACACACAGCAAGCATAAACTTATCTTTTTCTGCACACACATTTCACTACAACAATCAAACTCTAGATTCATTTAACTTCTTACTTTACTTTCTCTTAGAACATTTTCAGTTTGATTATTTCATACAAACAAATTGATGTTATTCTGTTCTATAGATTTCCACTTATCCATATAAGTGAGACAGCTTTTGTTCAACCTTAAAATTGTGGAGATTTCGGTTGTGTTTGGCACAAAGCTAGTTTGGTAAACATGATCAAGCTCCCTACACATTTATTTTTTTTTATCGCTTTTCTTCACAAACCTAGGCTTAATAATTATAAAAATTAAAATATTTTGTTCAGTTTATTCATTTTTATCAAATTCTTACTTTTTTCTTTTTAATGCTACATGAATGCAATTTTCTTGACTTTTGAATTTAGTTTATTTATTTCAAGATTTCTTTTAATCAAATATAATTACAGATTTATTGGTTTTTATTTTTTAAAAATATGAATTTGGCTTTTCAAACTTTCAAACAGAACACCAAGACATTTTCTGCTTGAAGTATATTTTCACATTTTTATCATTTAAAAAATATAATATGAGATTTTTGCAACCAATCTGATATTACGTAGTTTATGAAACTAGTTTTCAAAAATGTTTGTCAATTACACTAAGGAAATGAAAAATCTACGAGCCGGTTTTCTTTCCATCAATAATATTAATTTTAAAAAAAACATGTTCTGTTTGGTAAGGGTAGATAACTTTTTGGAACAATAGCTGAATTTACAATTCTTAAATTGATATCAATCTCTTGAAAAAGATTTGAACTGAATCATTATTTTTAAGACAATTGTAAAGATTTGTCATTCCCAAGAGAAAAGTGATTATTTATTCATTTTAAATGTAAAATTTTTATGAAATGTTCTTAAGGGGCCTTAGGACAACAAAGACCGTGTTAATTACGTAAGCGGCCTTTTTAAGTTGGTCTCCCGAGAAGATAAGCATGAGTATTCCGGTCTTCATAGATTTAGCTGTTCCCGAGCAGGTAGAGAATGTTTTTTATTTTTTAGTCTTTCTCAGTTTATCATTTTTAAATAGTTATAATTACAATGTTCATGTCGTTTATCCGTTTGTGTCGTCCTTCCACGTTGATTCAAACTGCCGGTGTGGCGATAGTTTCATGTTGTAGTAGTAACAGCAGCAGCTTTTTTAAGTCATTTTAAAAAGTCGCATGTATTTCTTGATATAGTTATGATAATTTTTATCTTATGATTTGTTGCTGAATAATTATATTGGATTTGGAATTAGCCTGAAAATCTTATTGCCTTAATTTCTATCATTAATACCGGTCTTTTTATTACAAAGAAAAAAAAACATGTGTCTGGTTTTCTCTCAGTGGCCATTTTTTCCAAAACGGATATTTTCTTTTTCTTTTTGAGTTTAAAGTTTGGCTTTATTTGCTATTTTCGTGTACTTTTTTTTATTTGAGAAATCCGAATTCGATTCAATATCTTCGATTGTTCAGCTGCTTCCTTTAAAATTGCAACAGGAAAAAATGTTTATGTCAAGTTCAACCATTTAAACTTTATTTTGCAAATAACAAATTTATTCCAAAATTCACTTCTTTCTTGTTTTATTTTAGCGAAATCTTCATTTGTAGTTCATTATAAACAAGTCCTCGCTTATCTGTATGGGCACCTCGATGTGGTGTAAATTGTCTCGCTAGAACCTTCTATAAATTCTATAAAAGCGAGTTCGATCCACACTGAATATCCCATGCTTTCAGCCTTGTGCTACATACATCTAAAAAAGCAATGCGTAAAAAAAATCAACATCCCTTCTGTATTGATTGCATCTTTGTGGGTACTACTAACAGCTGTCCAATATTTACGCTTAAAGGCATAAAAATGAACTGCAACCACTTTCTGTCAGAATTGGAACTAGGATCGTTAACTCTTTCTATTCTAATTTTACTCTAAAATGTTTGCTTTTAAAAAGGCTTAGGAAAAATGATGAGATCAACGAAATAATTGCAGGAACAAACAAAAACAAAATATAAAATTTTGCTTGACAATCTGTTGTGTTATGTCAACAATACATATAGAAACTTTGTTATCTCATCAATTTCGAAGGCAAGTACACACGGTGGTTTGCCTCTCTCGGGTTTACTATGGAAAAAGACAACTATTTAAAAAAAAATTATACTTCAGGGTGAGTTGGATCATGCCTTCATGCAACATTGTTAGTTCAGAGATGACGTGACGGCTAATCGACATTCATGCTGCATTGAGAGTACTTTTTTTTTGTTTTCACTAAAAATTGCTTATGGAAACCTTAGTTCTTCTCCACACACTAAGTTATTGATAAAACAGTGTAGACTAGGCTCTTTAGCTTTGATAGAACAATATTAGTATTAAAGAATAATTCAAAACCGTGAGGAAGGCAGAGGGAAGCTGTAAAGAGCCACGATTGTCTTCATTATGAAAGGAACCAATCTCTAACCATGCATAAAACTAAAATGTAAATATTTAAGTAGGTATGTAATTTATAAGATATTCCACATAATCATCAACAAATAATTCTTTCTTTACATAAAACCAGATTATCTTGAATTTTAGCTTTAAAGATTGATTATTCATAGTTTAAGTTTATACAATAAAGAGCTTTTTTTTTTCTTTTTTTTTTATGACATTTTATTTTCAGTGGATTTATTCAAATTCTTAACTAATTCATTAATCCATAGTCTTTCTCAATAGTTTATTAACTTGACGTCAAGATGGTGTAGAAATTATGGGCATAGAAAATGAAATTGGCAAGTTATGTTCTCTAGTCAAATCTGATCATTCTTTTTATTTATTTTTTTTTTCCCCCTCTGGTTATGGATTAAAGCAAAGCAGGCTAAACTCTCACCTTGTTTTATATCTAGATGAAAAAGGAATTGAGAAAAACCATTCTACTGAGTCATAATTTGCAGATTTTAAAAGAAAACTGCCTGCCTACATCATTATTTAAAAAGTATTATCTTCCCCAGAAGAACTTTAGAATTAGTTTCTAACTGTAAATGGTGAATAACAGTAAATGATATTTACCTATTCATGAAAAATAAGATTTTCAAATTTCTTGGCTAATTCAGAAAAATTAATTCCAAGTTTTAATTGATAAAAAGTTGGGTATTAAAGGAAAGAAAAGACCTCCACACACACTAAGAAAAGTACTTGGGACAATTGAACTCCTTAATTTTATGAAAAACTCTTCAAATGACTCTTCTCAAAATTATTGAGACTACGTTTTGCACTTGGGGTTCCCAGGAGTGTTATAAAGCCAAGTCTCCTGCGCCAATGTTTTTAGTCAATGTAATAAATAAGTGGTAGAATGTTAATCTCTTTATAATACCTATCACTATGTCTTTTTCTCAAAGTAACTTTGTGCATTTGTCTACCTCTTTACTGAAAATAAATGACCTTGTTCATAATGTGGTGGTTACATCCTAACTAATGTGTCTTTTTTGTTACTTGGCTGGGTGGATCTAATGCCAGCATTCTGGTCATGAGACTTGGTTTCAAATCTCACCATGGTCAACTTTTCAACAAAGTGACTTGTTGTTATTGGCATGGGGAAGTGATCCCTGCATGTGGCACCATTAGAAAGTGCCTGAAAACTATACCATGGATTGGCTCAGATTTTGTGAGTGAAAATTAGGTATATTAAACTGTTTGGTAGCTGTTAATGGTGGTCCTAGCACAGAGTGACAAGTCATTGTTACTCAGGATTTGAGTGTGCTGGTCTCGTTCATCTACTGATTTCACCAGATTGTACACTCTCCTCAGAAACTGTAATTCTGGTCCACTCATCACAGTTGCAATATAAACCACAAGTGGGTGCTCTGGTTGTTGAAGAAAGACATGCATGTTTGAGCAAGTATCCAAAGTCTCCTGAGACTTACAGATGTCTACTTCCCAGAAAGTACCTTTTCCTTGTTCCTTTTTTAAGTAATTTCTGTGGTACAATATTCTTGGAATCAGACCAAATTTAGCTAAGATTCCATTTTATGATTAATAAATTTCCCAAATTAAAATAGCAAAATTTTAGACAATGCCATCTTGGAAGTCTTAGTCATATTTCAGATTTTATTAACTGGATGAAAGTATGAAACAAAAATGAACTTATTTTGCAGGCACTTTTTATCTTGAATTGATTTATTATTAAATGATAAATTTTGTGTTTTAGACTGCTGAGCTACGAGCTCATTTAAAATCACTTGGGGCAGACATCAAAGAAGAAAATTATGGTGACCTCAGACAGGACTTAAAAGAAATTGTACAATGTTCAACACTTTGTTTCAAAGAATCTGTAGATGCAGGTATGTATAGTTTCCCCATTTCTTCTTTCGTTCTTTGTATGTAAAAATGTGAATTCAATAAACAATTTTGAAGTGGACAGTATCCAATATTGAATCACTTGGAAATGTCATGAAAAATTTCTAATGTATTAATATAGATGTATCACAGATGACTGATTACAATGGTCTTATTTAATCTAAACTTATTTATAAATGGAACTTTGTGTGTCCGTGTCCGTTACCTATAGACTCCGAAATGGCTGAACTGATTTTCTTGAAAATTTACACAGTTGTACTATAAGCGTCTGCGAGTGTTTTTAGCTAGGTTTTGTGTCAAGGTACCCCCCGATAAATATCGAAAATTGATAATCAAAAAAATCGGGTTATAGAAGGAGTGGTCCAGTTTTGATCAAATTTGATACACTCATAGACAAAGACATAAGAAACGATATTCAGAAGTTTCAAGGTTGCAGTTCTTACAGTAGTGCAGAAAATTTGATATCAATACCAGAAAAATCAAAATTTGACTTACATCCATTCATTTTTCTTTCAATCTACGGTTTTGCTTTAACTGGAAACAACTATTGCTTTTTAGATTTTCTTGTCAACGTCCAAAGAGTCTGAGCTCCAGGACCATGAATTAGTTTTAAAGCTTTTGTTACACCCAAGCAACGCCGGGCTATACTGCTAGTTGTTTAAAGACAACTCCTGAGATTTAGATTAATGATCAATGCAGTCACCTTTTATTAAAATTCACATAAAGCCAGTGTTGATAAATGAGTTTAATTAAAATATAAAGAGCTTTTATTCAAAGTGGAATGATTCATACTCCATAAGATTGAAAACTGTAAATTTTAAAATCAAAAACTCTGTGCCATTGGAGCGGGCAACCTGCCACATTGTCTCTAATACATTTAAAGGACTAGAATTTAGTGCAAAATAAAACTTTATTACACATTTACACCTATTAAAACTCAGTAAAAGGGATTTAAAGTACTACAGCTTGTAAACAATTTGTTTACTTTTATTATGTATGAAGTTTTATATTTTTCTAATTCATCCTTGTTTAAATAGAAAGACTCATTACTTAAATTTCTAGTTAAGAGTATTTATATAAGAGTATTTATTTGTTTTTCTTCAGAGGTGGAGATGGCCTTCAATGGGATTGTGTCCCTCATTATGTTGGTTCCAGTCAATGAAGCTGACGAAATAATTTCTATTTTTGCTGAAATAGTTTCCAAAGCGCCCCCAGGAGATAAAAGGGGTCACCTAAGGCTTCGCTTGTAAGTTTTACAGCACTTATTCTATTCCTTTCCTGACTGGCCAAATCCAACTCTCTCTCTCCTCTTTTTTTTCAGTTGCACATTGCAAATCTAGACTTTGAAAAGATTTGAAATTTTTAAAAATGGCAACACACTTTGTAGAAATTACAATTTCTTTTAAATAAAATTGAGATGTTTGATTTTTTAACTTTTTTATGTATTTATTTCATAATAAATTATCAATATTTGTAGGTTGACAAATGTTTTCAATGGCTTAGACGAAAACTGTCCTCTTCGCTATACAATATATTATAGCATGTTGCGCCTTGGCAAACAAGCAGATTTGTTGCAAATGGTACCAACTGACCTCAACAAGGTGAGAATAAGACTTTATTTTTCTCATTGTTGTCAACAGAACTTTCAAGTTGGAGAGAATAAATTTTGTTGAAGAGAGAAAAAAAAATTTGTTTCAGGTTTGACATACAGAATTCTGTTAATAGTAGCCAGGTTCGTACAGGTATTGGAAACCTTAAAAAACAGCAACAAGCTTAAATCTTCTTGAAAAGTCCTGGGATTTTCTATATTTGGCGGCATACACATCCTTTTTTTCTCAGTTCATGGAAAGCAAAATGCAAAATCGCATAACTCTGGCTTTTTTTTTTTTTAACTAGATAAAATTGTCCTTTAAGTGTATTATTTGTTGTCTGTAATATTTGAAAATTATTGTTAATGGTGGTTTGTTTCCTTAATTAGAATGAGTTCATGGTCCCATATTTACTTCTGTATTTTCTTGTCTAGATAACAAGAAAGAAAGAATATAAAGGCATGTTTTCTAGTTGCAAAGATAAGACATGAGAGACAAACATCTGCCAAAGATAAATTAATTCACACTCAATGAATTTGTAGTTGAAAGGAAAATAATAAATTATTTTAAAGTAATAAAATACATTTTAGTAGGACCTTGAAATATTTATCCATCATCAGTGTTTTTTAAGATTTGAAAAACTGAAGAAATTTTATTCACATGTCAATTTCAAAAGTACTTTTGACTTCAAGCCAGCGTGGGTGATTTTATGTTGAAAAAATATATACACATTGACATGGGTTGCATAAACTATGTGTAAACTACATTGGTCTAAATGTTGCCAAAAGTATAAAATTTGACTCAAAGAAAATGTAGATGGGTAGAATGATAGAATAGAAAATGTTTTTTTAAAGTTTGCAGGCTAATAATGAACTGTATCTATAGTTTTTGTTATAAGTAAAAAAATGATTAAATATATTAATTTCCATTTGCCAACCCTGTCCTTTTACATCTGTATTTCTGCTATAGATGGCTAAGATATGCACAAACTTGTCCTATTATCTAACCTTATAACTGGAGGGAAGAGACGGATTAATACCTTTCCCAAGGGTATTTGCATGTGAGTGAATGGAAGGAATTCAACTTAGGATATATTAGTTGGCACATACTGATTCGGTCTCTTCTCTAATTGTTGTTCTACCTATGTAGTCAGTGTTGCACTCATATCTAAAATGTTAAATAATAGAAGTCTTGATAAGTAGGCAGACCATCTTTACACACTGATCACAGCATCCCTTTGGTAGAGAAGATAATTCGTAGCCAGTTAATAATTTCTTAGATTTAGAAATTACAGGATGCTGTGAGTAAATTGTTAACATTTTTTGTATTTCTGATTTTGTGCATGCATGTTTGTTTTGGATTTTGTCAACTGCACAGTACAATAGTGTCAATTGAGTACCATCTGTGAGAAAGAGATCAACAAGACAGTTTCTGCCAGAAATTTGGAAATGGCATGCTGTATTGCTTGGAATTCACACCAGAAGCTTCAATATGAATATTTCAGAGCGTTTGGGTATCCATCTAAGGGCAGTGTAAAGGATTCAGAACGACTTGACTGAGTTTAATGGTGATTACAAAGGTGTTTGGAGTGATCGCTAGTGATGGCAATGTTGTGCCTTCATTCGTCTTCCCACAGGGCCTTAGACTCAACCTGGAGGCCTACATCAAATGCCTTGAAAAGGTAGTGCTTCTCTGAGTCAAGAGGGTGTCTGCTAAAAGACATTGTCTAGTAACAAGACTGGATCATGTCAGACATGCATGAGAACCATCATGGCTGTCAGACAATTTCTGTGACCACATCACTCCCTACATCTGGCCACCAAACTCCCCAGACTGCTACCCCTTGATTATTGTGTGTGGGGCGCAGTTAAGTGAGAGACAAACAGAACTTCTTGTACACCAAAGATGAACTGAAGGTATGAAGAGACAATAATCACCACTTAAACAAGGAGACTGTCCAACAGAGGAGACCTTTTTTCTTTTTTTAAACAAATTTACTCTTTATTATTTTCGTTTTTGCATAATTTAGACAATTCATCCATTGCAAATAGTTCACTGCTAAAATCTAAATGTTCATTTTAAAATTATTTTTCTTTTATAACTCAAATTGATGTTCTCAATCTTTTGCTCTGTTAATATAAACACTATATAATTTTGTGTTGGAAAATTTTCTTTCCTATCTTTGGTGTTCAACTCTTCTTTTTTTTTTTTTTTTCACTTTTCTTTTTACTAGAGTGCAAATGAAATACTCAAGGCATATAGTTTGATAATCAATTTGGAAAAGGTGCCTGAATTTTATTTTCACTTTTACCCTTTATAGATTTATTTAAATAATTTTTTTAAAAAATTGCTGCCTTTTAGGTAAAAGCTTGGATTGCCATGTGGAATCTTCCTGTACAAAAAACACAGAATCTCTTGCGTATGCTTCATGATGCAGTGTTGGAAGCCAAAATGAGGTAAGTCTTTCTTTATCATGTCAGTCAGTCTAGGTTGTTTCAAAAGTAAAAACTTGATTTTTCCCATATCTAACATGTCTAATTGATTGTAAAAACAAGACAGGTTTCTTTCTTTTTAACCTTTTTTTTTTTTTTTTTCCTCACTTAATAATTCTTTCTTTGCCAAACTTTTTACATTTCTCAGTACAGAACTGTTTTTTGGCATCTTCTAGGGAATTAAAAAAAATAAATTCTCATTTAGAAAATGCTGTAAATAACAATCTACACTTATTTATAAATGGAACTTTGTGTGTGTCTGTGTCCATTACCTATAGACTCCAAAACGGCTGAACTGATTTTCTTGAAAATTTACACAGTTGTACTATAAGCGTGAGTGTTCTTAGCTAGGTTTTGTGTCGAGGTACCTCTGATAAATATCGAAAATTGATAATTGAAAAAATCGGGTCATAGAAGGAGTGGTCTGATTTTAATCGAATTTGATACACTCATAGACAAGGACATAAGAAACGATATTCAGAAGTTTCAAGGTTGCAGTTCTTACAATAATAAAGAAAATCGATATATATATATATATATAAGGCAAGATGTGTGTGTGTGTGTGTCTGTTTATCTGCCTGTATGTCTGTATTTTTTTCAGCCCTTTTATTTTAGTTTTTGCTTCGAGTTTGGCTCTAAGTAGGTATAATTGTAGTTCTCAGTGTCAGCCATGATGCCATTTACTCAGAGGACTTATTTAGCCTTCAAAATTCAGTTTACAACGATAAAAACTTATTTGATATCAATACCAGGAAATCAAAATTTGACTTACATCTATTCGTTTTTCTTTCAGTCTACGGTTTCGCTTTAACTGAAAACATCTATTGCTTTTTAGTCTTTAGTGCCAACGTCCAAAGAGTCTGAGCTCCAGGACCATGGATTAGTTTTAAAGCTTTCATTACACCCGAGCAACACCGGGCTATACTGCTAGTATCTAATAAATGGAGTAACTGAGTAAAAATTTTCCCAGCCTAATTGTCATGATTTTTAGCTGATCTTCAAATATTCAATCAAGTATTAATACCTCAGAAATATTAATTTTGGATGCTTTTTGTTGATTGCTTCATTCATTGGGTCCTGTTTGGACCAGTTGTTTAATTCTTCAAAAGAGAACTTATGAATAGAGTATTTCTGACTCCCTACTCTAATGAATGAAGAACACCCACTCGAAATCCCTTGTGGTCCATTTTGTAAATATCTACTTTTCATCATGTCATATTTTCTTTCAAAACGTACAATTTCAATTTTTTTTTTTTCATTTCCTAATTCTAAAGAAATGCTACAACTCAAACTCCAATAACCAATCTGATGCAACTAATTTACAACAGTTGCTTAGATATTTTGAGTATATTGGCTATATCTCTCATATAACACTGACTATACTCAAGAAATGTTGATTTAATAATTATAAACATGTCTATCCACTGGGGCATTGTCTAATTGTTTAGCAATAAATTTCACTTCAAAACTTAACAAACCACTTTTCTCATGTTCAGTTATTCACAGAACCTTCTCCATAAATTGCATTAATCTTCTTTTTTCCAGAAATCACATAGGTTTTATCTTAAAATGAAATTTTAAAATAGCATACTTTGTGGTGCAGAGGATATCGACTCTGAACGACAAATTGGGGAGCCGAGTTCGAATTCTAGTTGAATTCTTTGCATTCACTTACACACAAATACCCTTGGGAAAGGTATTAATCTCTCTTCCCTCCAGTTATGGGTTAAATAACAGGACAGATTGGGTTCTATAGCCTTGGTCGGCAACCAGTCTACCGCAGAAAGCAATGGCAACCTACTGCGGGATAATCTTCTGCCTAGTCAGTCATGTCAGACATGATCGCCCAAAGCGTGTATCACGTATGGCACTCAACTGACTGATATTTTTTTTTAAATGCATGTTATAACTTTCCCAATATCAATCTCAAAATCAATTACTAATAAAAGAAGAAGTGGGACAAACATTTTGACTAACCTTTCTACAAATTATATATTAGTTAGGATGCTGAAGGTGACAATCAGCTAAGTGACAAACTTTTACTTATACTAATATATATATATATATATATATATATATATATACACACACACACACAAAGGATTAATGTGAAGAAGTTTTTCAGTCAAGGCAACATGTACTCACTCGTCAAGGCTGAACTTCAACCCTGATGGGTAGGGACATCGTAATGATACCTTCACAAAACTCTGCTCAGTTACATGACAAACTTCTCCACATTAATCCTATTACCACTTTATCTTGATATTGAGCAGTTTACAACAAAAAAACCTGCTTGCAAAAATAACCTTTTATCAGTAAATTATTGAAAAACAATCTTGGCAGTAAGCATTATCACAGCACACACATATATATATATATATATATATATATATATATATATATGGCTGGTGGTACAAAATTTCATGAGCACCAAAAAAGAAAAATGATATTTAAAAAATGAAATTGAAAAATGGGCTAACTTGTTTCAAACCTCGCTCAATAGAGCTAAATCGAGGTTAATAAAGAAATAATTATTAGTAAAAGGGAAAATGGTCAATATATATTTTAAAAAATTCTTAAATGAAAATTAAAGGCCAAATATATGATCCTTCTGTTTACATAATGAAGGTTTTATAGATAAAATATATATGGCTTCCAACACTTTAAGTAGTAATTTGAGTGGGACAAGCTAAGAATGGAAAATGAGTCCACATTGAAATTAGCGGCACAATTATGGTTATTTATAAGGTGTTCTGCAATGGAAAACCTGTGTTGGTCTAACGAAGAATAGGTACATGTTGCTTAATTCTGGCATCCAGTTTTTGAGTCGTTCTCCCTATGTTGTGCGATCCACAACTACTTTTAAATGAATAAATTTTGGAACTATTATAATGGGGATGGAGAGCCTCTTTCCATATAGAGGAAAAGACAGGTTTGGTAGAGAAAAAAACGTGTTAGCAGCAAAGTAACAGTGTCAAAGTGAAAAAGACACCTGCTTAGCACATATACTGCTGATGCTATCCAATTAAGGAAACACAGGTACACAGGGCATCTTTATACTATAGCTAGTTTAACTTTATTGAACTCCAAAATTTTTTTTTTAATTACTGATTGAACAATACCCAATGGATAGGCATTGTTGCAGAGAGTGCTAGTAATAAACTTGAGTTCATCATCCAACTTTGTTTTAGAGTAAATCATTAAGGCCCTGTGAGTAAGGGTCTTAAGGTAATTTTACATTTTTGGAGACAGAAAGAGTCCCACCTTGTATACAAACCAGTAAATGTCAGTTTTTGATAAACTGAAGTTTAAAAAAAAAACATGAAAGACCTGCTAACAAAAACATCAAGAAATAAGGGGAAAATTAATCTCCTTTTTTTGTGTAAATTTTAGTGCTGCATGCATATCATTGAGGGACAAAAGGAAATGGTCTGTGTCAGTCTCATCATTCAAGAGACAAAAGGTGTCATCCACATAACAAAAATAAACATCAGGTTTACTGGATTTATATAAAACACTATCCTCTTGGAATCCAACAAACAAAAATGTTTGTTAAAATGGGTCCCAAGGGAGAACCCATTGAAACACCTCAATTTGCTTATGTATGATGCCGTCAAAACTAAATTCCTCAGACATCATGGCAAATTTTATCAGTCCTACAAAAATCTCAGGAATAACACTAGGTGACAATTATGATATAAGGTATTATCACATATATCATTAGTCTCAGCAAGAGGGATGCTGGTAAAGAGGCTAGAAATGTCATAGGAACACAGAAATTTGTTTGACTGATGATAAAGTCTGAGAACTCAAACGAATCTTTAATACAGTGTTATATCGTTCCAAAACTGGCTGTAATGTGGTAGTAAGCCATTTCGCCATGCCATGTTAGAAAGACCCTATAAGTCTCACTGCAACACCATCCTTATATGTTTTGGGTAAGCCATAGAGACATGGACGTGTCATCATCTTGTTTACATAATCTTGATAATCAAGAATTATAAGTGTTTATAATAAAAACAATTTGCTATAACACAAGAGCTGTCAGGTTTCGGTACTACTTGTTAGTGCCTCATCATTTGCTTAATGAGGCATAGCACTTAGTACTGAAGCACAACAGTTCTTGTGTTGCAGTAAATTGTTTTTATTATAAACACTTATAATAAAAATATTACAAATAAATATATATATATATATATATATATATATATATATAGTCATCCACAGACAGATGTTTCGCCGTATCACAGCTCATCAGTACGGTTAGACTCCAATTGCTTTTTTACCCAGGATTGAAACCCGACCGAAATGGCGTCAGTCGGCGACTCTACCCCTGGGCTATGGGCATTTGGTGGAAGTAGGCAGACTTTTTAGCGCATATCATTATACGCGTCCAATAGCTAGAGCGCTCTAATTCATTTCACTGAATGAGCTATATAAAGAAAAATTAAGGCAGACACATTATTTCATGGTGAATTAGAAGTATAGGCCTACTTTAGGCGAACCATCATCAGCTTCTGTCTTTATTTTATAAAGGATTTTACACGAATGAGATTCACAAAGACCTAAAAAAAAATGAATAGAAATAATGGTCACTTCCTTAAAAGAAAAAATTTATCAGGTTTCGTAATTATGTGGATGTGCATTGTGGTGCAGTGGATATCAGCTCGGAACGAGAAATCGGGAAGTTGAGTTCGAATTCCAGTTGAATTCATTGCATTCACTTACATGCAAATACCCTTGGGAAAGGTATCAATCCATCTCTTCCTTCCAGTTATGGGTTAATTAACAGAACAGATTGGGTTCTATAGCCTTGGCTAACAACCAGTCTACTGCAGAAAGCAATGGCAACCTACTGCGGGATAATCTTCTGCCCAGTCAGTCATGTCTTTTTCGAGACATGATCGCCCAAGCGTGTTACACGTATGGCACTTAACTGACTGAATGATGCCAAAGTGATTTAATAACCTGTTCCACTTTGACTCACTAAAGGAAACAGTACCTGCATAAGAAGGCACTATGTCATTAAGTTTAGCTTTAAGGTCACTAACTTTGTTAGCAGAATCAAACTGAAGTCTGGACAAACAAAACTTGAAACTCTTAATAAATTTCTTCTTGTTTAATATGTGAGTGGGGAACACACAAATCGATTCCATGCTAGAGTATCGATAGCTCTGCCATGGACAACTGGGATGAAGAAAGATTCAGAGTGTTCTTACCTACACTAGGATTAGAACAACCAAATTTCTTGTAAATTAAATGCTGCCACTTATTCTGATATTTAGTTGTAAACTGAGAATTTTCAGACCAGAAAAGAGAAAGGTGCGTCAACAGTTTTTTTTTTGTTTTTTTTTTTTTGTTTGTTTGGTTGGTTGGTTTTTTTTGTTTTTTTTTTTTGTTTGTTTGTTTGTTTGTTTGTTGTAGTAGTAGCAGTAGTAGTAGTAGTAGTAGTAGTAAAAAAAAAAGGCAAAGAGGGAGAACTTGCCTGCACTCACTAAGGAGTCATGGATACAGGCAGCCAACCGAGGAAGAAGAGCTATCCACACTGCTGCAGGGTGTTAGCGGGAGAAGCTATAGAAATGAGGAAGAAGTTGTGGGCAAAGTACAACCATTATCCAAGAGGAGGGGGACTACCAAGTTTTCATATCCCCACACCAACTTTTGAAGACTCCCAATAAAAATAAATGTGTGAAACAAATTAAAGAGAGACTTTAGACAGAAGATTTGAAGATAAAGGTGAAAGATTGTCCAAGTTCGCACATTACTAACTGCCTAAGCATAACTCATCAGCCGTGATCCAAACTTACTAAAATCAACTAAACTTTTTTAAATATGCAAGTCAACCCTTACTAGCTTAACCAAATGTTATGTCCAATTTGAGGACAATTTAGATTGATAACCCTGCATGTAAACTGCTATTAACAAAACTACTGTATACTATACTCAAGATACACAGTGATATTTTCTTCTTTTTCAATTTACTTTGAGTGTTTGTTTTATTACTGTATGTCTTCACTCTATTCAAACCGACTCAATGCAGGAGATACTGATGACAAATCGAATCTTAGCCTGCCTGCGATCAAACTAATCACAATGTGGAGGCATGGCAGGTCGGGAGTCGAAGAGACCAATTCATCAATCAGCTGCAGTATTGAACGTTTTGGACGACCAGAGGTAAAGTTATATGTGGTTCTCGTGAACCATAGGCTGATAAAGAAGACATCACACACTCACCTTGAAGTAATGAAACCCAAAATGTTTTCATCATTTCTTTGAGATAAATATAAGGACCATCTACCAGCTTCTGAGCATGTACATCTGTGAGGGCCGCTAGCCAATCCTTGTTATAGACACCTGCTCAGCCCTCACAGAACCCCACCTCTTGTTTATACTACAACTATCTTTAGGCCTTAGTTAAAGTTTCCAGAACAGAGTTTATAATCTGGTGTGATAACTAGATTGAACAAGGCCAGTACACATTTTGCTGGAATAAACCTATTTGTCTCTCGTTTCAAAAGCTTAGTATTGTCCAAAGTATTTTTCTATAAATGTTTACAGACTTTTTTTTTTTTTTTTTTCCCCCCCTCTCCAGTGAGACTGCCACAAAAGTGATGATAGAATTACTTGGGACTTATACAGAGGATAATGCTTCTCAGGCTCGAGAAGATGCTCACAGGTTGGTAGATTTAAAATTCTTTTTACTTCAGTGTTTCAGAAATTAATGATTGGAAAACTGAAACTGAGACTTGGTAATTTGAGAAATTTACTTTCGTCATGCAATGGAGTTATCTTATTTTCAGCCACTCTTTGTGCAAATATAGTTTCATTTAAGCACACTAGCTTTTCTAATTTACATTTCCTTTATAATAGTGCCAATTCACTGGACTGATATTTATTAATACGTGTGAGGACTAAATGATTTAAGGCAGGATCTAGTTGATAAGTGAGGGAACTTTGATATATTGAAACCAAGAAAGAGGTAGAAATATATTTAAACCTATGAGATGAATTAGATTGGAACCCAAGACAAGTTAACCAAAAAAAGAAGACTGACACGTTTGCAAAGAGATGACAGCTTTATGTGTTCTCGAAATTTATCCTGTGATCATTTTGAAAACTCTTATTAGGTTAACCTCATTCTGCAAAAAATGATTTCATTACGAGAGTGATTGCCAAAATTTCAGTCTCATCTGGACTGTCAGGTGGATGATTATTTCAAACTAGAGGTTAATAACCCTCTATGATAGAAATAGCCAGATTCTTAATAAAACTAGACAGGCAAAACACACCAAGATCTTTTAGCAATGAGACCAACACAAAAGAGGAAACTAACTCCTTTCTATACATTCCTACCTAGGACTATTATTTGAAGTATAGTATCAATGTAATATTACTCCCTCGAGTCACTCTTCAGTTGAGTAGCTGATAATACTCTCAAGCTGCCTAATATTACATACTCATCCATATACATAAATCATTGTAAAACATGTAGTCCATGTTAGTGGGGTTTTTTTGTCCCCCCCCATCTATAATTTTCAAACCTCTGATCCTGAGAGTTACCAAGGTCACAGTGGAATTCAATTTTATTGTGAGTTACTAAACATTTTCAAAAGAAAGTCCTGCCACTGGATGGCCACATCACAGATGCTTTGTTCTGTAGAATATGTACAAGAATATGGTGATGGTATCCAACCCCCTCATGATCAGGATCCATCAACAATTATAGTGTTGTTATGCTGGGTTACTGCAGACTTGTGCTGATTTGGCCGATAGCCTGTCACTCACTCTGGCAAAACCTGAATGCTGATAAGAAATAAAGTGTTAAATTAGGATACAAATATTTTTACAAATTTTCTACATTCTTGAATTTAAATTTTAGACTTCTGCATCAATAATCGTAGTTGATAAACTTTTTCTCTCTCTGTCCTTTGCAGATGCATTGTTACTTGCTTAGCAGATCCAGGCACTTTTCTCATGGACCATCTCCTAACACTGAAACCTGTTAAATTTTTGGAAGGAGAACTTATCCATGATGTAGGTTTTCTTTTTGTTATATTTCGTTGCTGCTTTCTACTTTTTCTAAAAATGAATTAGCTTTTAGCAAGAATAATCTCCACAATCTGATTTTTATGGTGATGAATATTAATGAGTTAAATTTTTTTCTGTTACTTTTATTAAACTTTTCAAAATATGTTTTTTATTTATCATTTTTCAGTTGCTGACAATATTTGTTACAGAAAAAATTGCAAAATATGAAACTTTTTATGCAAAAAATGTAGATTTTATTAACTCTATTGGTAAGTCATTACTCTTCAAATACATTTCTATTAACTATTTTTCAGATCAAGTGTTGAATGAAATTGTACACAAGTCAATTTCCCTTTTAATTTTTTAAACCACATGTACTTGTATTTTTTAATTGTAATTATTTGATTAAATTTCGAATATACTTTTAAAATTTTCATATACAAAACTTTCCTGAATTAATTCAAACCCACACCATGAGAATTTTTATCTGGCTACCAATTAATCAACAAGAAAGTAATTCCGTTATTTTTTTTTTAAACAACCTGTACTAATTATTTTACATGACAGGGCTCTCCCATGAAAACAATATTCGAAAAATGAGGCTCCTTACTTTCATGCAAATGTGCGAGAATAAACGAGAACTGGATTTCATTACAATCCAGCAAGAATTGCAACTTGACAGCGAAAAAGTCGAGGAATTTATTATTGAAGGTAACTTTTTTTTCTATTCCTCTCCACTTTAAGCAAAATAATTTGTTTCTGCTACTTTGGATACCTTAATACAAAAATCAATGAATAAGCTGTCAAATGTTTTTTTTTTTTAAAATTCAAGTAGGAATTACTTATTAGCTATGAAATATAGAATGATTCTCCCTCAATTTATTTCCTTTGAATGGTGAATTTGATTTTTTTTTTTTTTTTTCCTCAGTCCTTAAAACCAAAGCCGTGCGTGCCAAAATTGACCAGATGCAGAAGAAAGTTCTCATTAGTTCGACCATTCATCGAACGTTTGGTCGTTCACAGTGGCAGACCCTTCGTCAGTGCCTGGTCCAATGGCAGGCCAACTTAGAAGCTGTGGGAAACAACTTACAATCTTTGGTCTTAATGCAAAAATCACCACCTGTACAATAATTGGCTACCATCTACAATTCTTATAACAAATGGTATTTGATGACCAAATAAAGAAAAGTCAATCCACCATTTTTGTCTGTTCTTAAATAGCCCAAAAAAAAAAAAATTGATTATAATTTGTTACTGAGGAGACTGCTTAAATAAATTTTAAAGCACAAAACTTCTAGGAGATGGACAAGTCCAAACGAAAATAAATAAAACAACTAAAGATTTCTTTGAATAGAATCAAGCCACACTCAAAATCAGGTTTGTTTTTTTTTTTATTTTGTTTTTTTTCCAGAGTTTCTCCAGTACAAACACAAATCAACCAGTCATTTAGTGCATTTTGTTTATGGAATTAATATATGCCATTTGTGTCCAAGATTACAATCTTTCACCTCCCCTCTCCATAAGCCAACATTTATTTTTCCTCTTACCTCCTCCTCCCCTCTCTCTATATGCCAACATTTTTTTCCTCTTACCTCCTTTCAGCACAAAAATTTATATAAAATAAAGCAGAAGCCATTCAATTCTATTTGAGATCAGGGGTATTATGCACAAATGAGACTTTCTTATTTGGGCTTCACAATCAACTCTTAATAATGGCAATGTGACTTTGTTCTGCCAATATGCTTAAGTCATGAAAATTTTTTCTTTTTCTTTTTAAAAAAAGTCTTACAATAGTATGGGAAGATGCTCTTAAACTTGAGCAATGGTAACAGTCTCTTCAAACTTTTGGCATTCAGTTTGTAATCAACTAAAAACAAAACTTGAATCATAATCAGCTTGCTTGTTTTGATTTAAGGTTTTATTGCTCAGTTCTTAGCCAAACTTTGTCCTAAATCACAACTGCTATCCAAACTCAGATGAAAGACATGAAAAGTGATTCAATACAGAATGATAGCCTGAAAGTGGCTGATTTGAGCAATACAAAGTGAAATTTATAGAATGAAGGTTGATCATTTTTAGGTGATTGAAACAAATGTTAAAGATCAGCAGAAAATCTCTTAAGATTTGTAAATTTACAGAAGTTGAAAAAAAAAAAAATTGCTTTATTACTATTTACAATTAATACTTTGTAAAAGAAAATATTTTGATTTAGTTCAGAGAGAGAGAGAAAAAAAATATTAAAGAGGGTTTTAGTCTGCATTAATATTTACAGGTGTGGTATAAATTCTTCACGTGAATTTGATGTAACTTTGTCTCTTCCTTCTCCCACATTTTCTTTCAGCAGTATTTAACTTGAGAAAAGTTTTGGCTGACATCAAATGAAAATAACAATGCTGAAGGCGGGGGGGGGGGCATTTTTTTTTTTTAATGTATCTGATCACACCAAGCTTTCTTTTTGTAATAGAATTTAGTCAGTAACTCTAAGCAAAAAGTTTTGCAATTTCAGACAAGCATTGATATGAACACATTTCCTCCTTGCTAATTCCATTTTAATCAAACTTATAGAACTATAGCTTTTATTAGAGAAAAAGAGAAAAACTCATTAACTTGAAGTACTATCAGTTGTGGAACATACAAACCATTGCCAAGTGAAATCCATTTTGTTAATAGCAGAGCAGCTTACTACTTGTTGAATTTAACAAACAATTAACTACCTTACCTGCTAAATTAATGCTGCTTTTTTTTTCTTTAAATCCACTTACAAAAGCACTGCCTACAAAAGCACTGCCCAGTGTTTAATAAATTATTTAAATTCAATTTTAATATTTTCCTCTTTACTCACACCAGGGTCAAATTTCAGGAAGCATAGCATCAAGTCTTATGATTTGACACCAGGTACTACAAATTGGCTTCGGATTTTCTTTTGACTTTGACATGAGAAATTACTCCCCTCCCAATTTGAAATTTAACAACAAAGTAAAAAAATGAGAATCAAGAGATGGTGTTAATGGCTTGGAAATAAGGATTATATATAAAAAAAAAAAACTGAATTTCTTTTAATCTACAACTTCTAAATCTCAAAGCAGTCTAATTACCCTGTTTCTATGACACTTGTCAAATCATCACGGAGTTAAGATTTAATGGGGCAGGGGATTGAGAAACCATTATTTAGCCTCAAATTGGGGTGGGCTTTTCTTCCTCTAGAGAGATTTGTTGAGGAAAGACCAGAGTGGTTTTTTTCTTTTTAATTACAAAAAATTTTGCATCAGCAGTTGGCCAAAGATTATTATAGATGTTTTAGAGATTTTTGAAATTATGAGCCATCCTGTTATGGGTGATGGGATTTGATGACTATAGTAACATTCTTAAAATTAGATTTTGAAGAATATTTTAAAACAGAAATGAATCTTTTAAAACTTAAAGTAAATAAAAGTATACTTTAAGAGAAATTACATTGTGATAAGGGGGGGATTCAAATTACACTGAGTGGAATTGGAGTATTTTGCTTACTGAAAATAGTAAATTTACTTTAGTTTTCAATGAAAGCTTTTTTTCATTTTTAACCTTAAGTATTTTGAATTAGTTAATAAAATTTTGTCTATATAGCTCACTTTAAAATGGGTCCCCTTAAACCCGGATCTAAATTTGTGTTGAAAGATTATTGAATATTGCTCAAGTTACACAAACTATTTTTTGCCTATGGTTCCTTCATTTATGAACATGACTAAGACTTAGTCTATTAATGAAAACTTCTCAAACAAGTATGTATTTTTTTTATACTAGTATAAAAAAGGGAGGCACCACTTTCTTCTAAACTCAAATAATTCTTAAAATGTGGGGTGGGACACAAACAGTAAGTTATTCAGTTGAAGTCAACCCATTTTTTAATATAGAAATCAAGTTTTGGATGCTGCTGAATTAGTAATACTTTATCAAGTCTCATTTCAAAAGAGGAAATGAAAGAAATATGGATTTTAAGAGGAAAAGAGACCCTTGTTAAAATTTGAAGAGAGCCAGCTTATTTCTAGTGATCCTGTAACAGTGAAGAGAATGGGTTTTGTAAACAAATGCAGACATTTAGGAGTCCCCTGTGACCATGTTTTTTTTTGGGGGGGGGCTTTGTTGTTGGCTTAATCCTGCCACCACCAAAGAAAAAAAGAATACTGAAAAACAGTGGAAAGGAGATCACAAAGTTATTTCTACTGAAATATTAGCTTTGTCAAAATGAAAAACCCTTAATGCTAGACTTTGATAAAGTGCAGAGGAGGATAAAAAAGTTTAATCTTGATTTTTTTTTTTTTTAACACATCTGTTGCAATGGTCTATTAATGATGTTTGCATTTTATCTAAATACTTTAGTAACCATGGGTGTTGAAAGGTGGGAGGGGAACTTGAGGAAAGTCTCATGCACACACAAACTGAATAGTGGACGGACAGTCACTCACTGGGAATAAAAATTTTATCCTCTTGATAAGCTTCGATAATTGCTAGAATCAGTTGTGCTGTTAAATGAGAAGTAATGAAAAAAAAAAACAAAAAAAAAGACACACACACACACACACACACACGGGCTCTTAGAAACTTTTATGCCATGTGTTTTATTTGTGGGAACTTGCACAAAAATTCTCGACAACTGTTTGTGTTACAAAAATGTAAGACAAAACTTGAGAAAAAAGGAGGGATGGGGGGGTATTATTGACTTATATACAGTTTAGGGTATTGTTTCTGTGTGTCTTTCAAACATCTATGTATTTTGGCTTATCTGCAAATGAGGGGAACTGTACAGTTGATCAAGCCATGGCTGCTACAACTAAATATTGACATTAATTCATTCATCTAGAATAAAATCATTTTGAACCCCAATGACCAGAAAGCAGTGAGGATAGATCTGTTCACTAGAAGAATGGTGGGTGGCATCAGAAGTTAAATTTGCTGCATTGAAAACTGGTCATTTTTTAACTATTGTTTTTGTGCGGATTGTGCAAAATTAGCAGAGACCATGAACAATGCTCATTTTATTGCATAATTGAAGAGAGCAAAATACAAAGACAATATTTACTTTAATTTTATCAAAAACAATATGTGTATGGAACATCTGCAAACAGTTCAATTCCATAATCAAGATGAAGTATGGAAGCTGCCTGCAATTAAAATTAAGATATTCACCAGGCAAAGAATATTTCTAAAAGCAAAATAGATTTCCATTTTTCCAAGGTCAAGAGTTTTCAATATGGATTTTGTTAGAGAATCAGGGCTTTAAAAAAATTTGTTTCCCACTTTTTAAATGAGTTAGTATTTTCCTTAAGATTAAGGCAATCACAAGAGCACAAAACAATTAAAAAAAAAAAAAAAAAAAAAAACACCACACACACAAAGAAAGCATTGATATTTCTTTTATATAAAACTAAAGATTTTTGCATCACTTTTTGTTCAGTTCTAGTGAACTAAACTGTGCAGCAATGCTGCAATAACTTCAGAGCTGGGCACTTTCAGTCAGGTTTTAAAAAAATTTTCTTTCATTTATACAATCATGCACATTTGGGGTGGGGGGCAATCACATCTGACCTGTTAAAGCTTATTTAGCCAGGAAAGGCTTTTTTTTTTCTCTTTTTAAATAGGGAGAAAGGATTTCTCCCCCTCAAGTCAAATCAAAATGTCCTATCCAAACCTTTAGTATTGGACATTATAAGCTTTTTTTTTTTTTTCTGCTTGGGTAATATTTATGTTTTAAAATACTGTCACCACAATAACTGAGGGGGTGAGTTTTAGTTTTAATAAGTAAACAAAATTAAATGTGAGAGATTTTCAAGCAGCAGTAAAAAAAAAGTAATTGATATCAAAGACTGACAAAGTTTACCCCATAAATAAAACCCAAGCCAACAAATTTAACCAAAATCTCAAATGGTTGAACCACAACAACCAAAGCACAGAATTCATAGACAAAATAAATATTTATTTTAGGTTTTAAACAGTTACTGGGAAAAATCACCTTGGAATAAATTGAAAATTTTCGAAGGAACTCAATTCAAATAATTTATATTATTCAACAATCTGAGATTGATCTTGAAAAAGGGAGGAAAAATTCATCTTTGAAAATAGAGTCAAAATCTTTTCTCAATTTTTGAATCTAAACAGGTGATGGAAGCCATTTTGTTTTACTCTTTCTTCAGGAGCTCAGAGTGGAGTGAAGGGGATGGAACAGAAAACAATAACACATTAACAATGAGAATAAATTCAAAATCTTAAGTACAAACATAAAGAAATGTATATGTATGCAAGAATGTAGACAATGTATCCAAAAATCATATTTACATGAATTCTCATCTCTACAGATAGAAATGTCTAAGTGTGAAGACAAAATGCACAAATCATCATATCAGATGAAATTGATGAATTACTCACATGGCGTAACATGTGAAGAAGAGGAGGAGGACAAGATTCCCCCCGCCCACACACCTCTGCAAACTTTTTTTGTGGGGAGGGGGGTATGTCAGCTCCAACAGTAAGCAATGACCAGCATCAGTTCTTTAATAATGGAATTTTTTTTTTTATATATAAATTATGCCATGTCTTACCAACCAGAAGATGAAGATGTTGATACAACAGTTTGTACATCCTCTCAAGAGGAACTTACCAACTGCATAGTTAAAAGAAGAAAAAAAAAAAAAAGGTGGGGGTGACCACAAATGCACCAGTAGCTTACACACGAGTCGCAATTGGTTAATTGTGACCAAGAAAGATCACGAGTAACAGCAGCATTGTTAAATTCTTCAGTGTTGGTTGATGGAGGAAGGATGTGTGGTTGTGGTTGAAAATAACAAGTAGGGAGTAAAAGTGGGAGAGACGACTGGTTGATATATCCAAAGGAGTCATAACCAGACAACTTCTTGGCTGTGTACACCATTGGTTTTGTGGAATGGTAAGTAACAATATAAGCTAGCACCATATCTCAGAAAGTCAATACTGGTTGTTGTTTTGCATCAAGGACATCTGAAGTTTTGAAAACAAAAAAATATTTTTTTAAATTAAAAAAAAAAAATCATGATGCATATTTCAAACACTAACATTGAAATGATGAAAGGTTAATATGGAAGATTCAGTTAAAGATAATAACACCTAAATTTCTTTCAAAAGACACAAAAAGCTAATTGGACAGAAAAAGTAAAATGTTCAAATTTTATATCAATAATTAATAGAAAAAAGTAAAAGCAAAGTTATTCAAGGAATATTTTAAATACAACCATATCATTGCTTATTTATGTAGAGAACATTATGTATCTTTCGTAAATTAATATTTGAACTTGGAGATTTTTTTTTTTAGACAAATTTTACAAAAAGGAAATTGAAAACAACTTAGATATTGAAAAAAGGAAACCGTTTTTAGATCAATCAACTAATTTTTAAAAAAGAACCAAACAAACCTAATAAACATGAAATAAAGTAACATACAGCAACAGATTTCTTTTGTCAATTCTATGAAACATCTCCAAGGGGAGATTACAAAAGTAGTTAAGAATTGTATGTTGAAGAGGAAAGAAAGAAAAGAAAAATATAATGAAGACACAATAGAGCTTGCTAATGGCACTGAATAACCCTGTTTATCAAGTGTCCAATGAAGTAACCATTCATATACTTCAGTCAAAATGATCATATCAAAGTGAACATTAAAAAAAACATACCGAGTGAGATACTAACCAAATTAGTCAAGACAAAAATGTAACTTAAGTTATCTAAACATTGTAGAGAAGTGAGAATACAGAAAAAAAAAAGTTGACCATTTTGCAAAAGTCTTGAGATTTCAAACTTAGAATCAAGTGTAGCAACAGCAACAACACAAAGCAATGAAAGTCACTTCAAAAAGAAAAGCAAAGACCAACATCACTTACTGAGTTTTAAGTGAAGAACTCAAATGAGAGTAAATTAAAAACAGCTTTTAGATGAAAGTTTGCATCATTTAGCCGGTTTCCAAAATTTGGGGGGTGCAGAGGAGAAAACACTATCATCTGCAAAACAGTAAAATTTTGGACTATTTTGAGAACGGTTAGGGAAATGAGATTTCATAATGACTAATAATGTAATCAATGCTTGTGTCTACATATTAACTCGCAAATTACTGTGAACATTGTCATTTCTATTTCACTAATCTCAAGAGGAACGCTTAACCAATCAAATCACAAATTTCCTCAAATCAGAAGATAAATATGAAAAGCAGAAAAACTTAATAGCACATTTATCTGGTCTTAAAAATCTTTTCTAGTTCCCGTAATTTTTTTTTTTACAATTTTCAGATGTCCTTTTGTTTTGGAAAGCAGAAGGATTTATCCATTTGAATGTCAAACAAAAAGTGGCATTTAGCCTATGATGAAAACAACTTCTGACAAGATTTTTTCCAAACAATCACAAGAGGAGGAAAAAAAAAAAATTCCAAATACAAATTATAACTTTAAAAAGGAACCAACTCTAGGAAATTTTTTTCTTTATTAGTTTATAAAAAGAACAAGCACACACACACACAAGAGACAAGCAAGAAAGTTATTGAAAGGGGAGGGCAGTACAAGAAACCAGATAGAATTATAAAAGATTGAAAGAAACGGACTAAATAGATTTTCTTGAACCTGTCTGAGCAAATAATTTTGTGTATTTATGAAAAAAATTGGGCCAGATTTGAACCTGTACAAAAGTTACCATTAACAAATTTGTCCTAAATATGGAGAATGAACTAAATGCATTGCATCTTCAACATAAAAAAGGATGGAGGAGCTAAGTTTAATACTCCAGTATTTAAAAGAATAAAATAAAACAAATACAATTATTTAAGTGGAAAAAAAAAAAAATCAGAAGTGAAAAACTCAAATAGAAAAGCCAAGGCAGAAAAAGATATATATATATAAAGGGAAATGGAAAATAAATTGACAATGTGGGATAAAAAATACTTCAGAAACAACAAAATATGGATTTATTATAGGGTATCCAACATTAGGTTTCAGTTGTTATAATCATCATCAGGGTTTATATTATTATTACTAGTGTGAAGTTTTTTGGTGTTAGAGCCTGTGAATAAATTTAGAAATGTGATAAGTTGAAATTTTTAAGGCCATTAGAAAAAAATTTTAGAAAACTATGTCAGTCACAAACTATTCATGACATTTGGATATTTAAAAATTTTAACTTTATTCCCAAAACTTCACATTAGTAATAATAATATAAGCCCTGATGATGGTTATAACAACCAAAACAATGTTGGCTACCCTACAATAAATCCATATTTTGTTGTTTCTCATTTTTATCTCTCTCTCTCTCTCTCTCTATATATATATATATACACACACACACACACACGAAATTGAAAGACAAATCAATCCACTTATTTATGGCTGGAATGAACAGCGTTTAAAGTGCTTCTTTATGACCTTGCTCCTAGTCAATCATCCTTGCATCACTTTCAAAGTGCAATCCTATCATTGAACACAAAATAAGCCCAAGAAGAAATTAGAACAACTAGAATCAGTGTAATCCATGAATGTGAGTCACATTGAGTGAGATTTGGAGGTGTACACACACACATTTTCACTGACCCTTACAGAAAAAGCTAAGTCAAAATGAAATTTGTGAAGGTTTTGCTGAACAGATCTATTTACCTAAAGAAATCAATTGACTTGATGCATAACAGGCAAAGGGGCTATCAAAATATTTTACAATGAAACGCATTAATTATAAGCTATTACCTAGTTACTAAGACAAAAGTGTCAATATTGCTTTAAAGCAAAGATTTCAGAAATGAGTAAATTTTTGTAGAAAAAAAAAAAAAAAAAAAAAAAAAAAAAAACTGACCAGCAATAATTCGGTACCAAGGAAGAGTGACATAGGTGAGGTAGGCATGAAGAGCAACACTACTGGCACGGCGCCGTTCTTTAAACCAATGCCAAGGTTGACCAAAAGATGTCCCCCAAAATCCATTGTATTGCTCAGTTTCAGCAAGTTCTGAAAAGAAAAAAAAATACATTTCTTTTTCCCCAAAACTTAAAATTGAGTGTCATTTATAGGTTCCTTTTGTCCATGAGTTTCAGTTTTTAATGCTATAATTTATAATAATATCCTTCCAGCAACCAGATAAATGTTAAACAATTTTTGTCTGAACCCATAAATTTTTTTTTAAATTCATACAAGAATATATATTCTTTTAGAAATGTTGCATCTTAATTCAACAGGTATTCTTAGGACTTTACAATTTGGATTAAAAACAATTAACTCTGCCTAAAAAGAATTTTTTTTTAAATCTGTTTTTTCAATTTCAGGGAAGTTATGAAAAAGATCTTAAGAATATCAAAATTTCAAGCATTCAATAAGATGCTGGAGGGATTTCAGTTTTGTTTTATATTAGCATGCACATATTACATTGTAAATTTAGTTGAAGTTTTCAAAATATAGAAAAATGTTTTAAACAGAATGTTAGTTAAAAACTGAAACATAAAAATGCTTAAAAACAAGATATAAAAAAGAAAAATAAATAAAATCCATGGTGAGGAAACAAACCCAGGGGTTAAATGCTGTTAGGAATTTAACAAACTATATTAAAATAAAGTATGACAAAGCTGAAGATCCAATTTTCTTATGAAAATGCTAATCCCAATACAATAACATTCTTCAATAATATGAAAATTAGATTTTATTGTAGCCACCTTGTTCTGATCTTCCCATCAACCACCTTCGAAAGGGAATCACCAACAGCTTGAACAATAAATAATTTACCCTGAAGAATTCATCTTTAGAGTAAGACATTATTACACACAGACAGATGACAGGTGTTAAAGTGAAAAGTGACTAAACTTAATGCTTTATTTTGACATAACTTGCAGTGAAAAGTATAGCCACCCACATCTTCCTATTTTAGCATTAGTTCAGAAGCTTAGAGTTTGATAGAATATCTTAATCCAATTTATAAACAATTCCAAAATGCTAACCAACCTGACTTCATGGATGTAATGGCATTCTTGTGACAAAGTAAAAAAAAAATTTTAGTTTTCTTAAGAGAAACTTATTTTTCAGAAAATATAAGTATGTGCACACACACAAAAAAATTCTATTATGCCACATTTTATCAATTCAACTGGTCTCTCTAATTTTTCAGTTCTGAACTGTCAATGTAAATCTGACTTCAGTAGATTATCAGTATAAAATTGATATCAATTGTCTTGCAAGTTTTTGTCTATTTTTGTTGTATTATTTTGTTTCCGAAACACAGAGGAAAAAAAAAAAAAAAAAAAAAAAAAAAATCATTTTTATGCAGTATTTATATTTTCTCTCTCCAGTTAAATTACAAACACCAAAGAAATTGTATTTCAGGAAAGAGTTTCAAGTAGTTTTTAGTAGAGTTAAAAAGAAAAAAAAAAAAAAAAGTGGAAAATACTTTCCATTATATTTAATGGAAAGTCTCCTTCACTCATACAGGTTTTGCCTTTATTTAGACCTGCAACAAAAAGCTAAAAATTTGTACAACAAAATGGACTGGGAGAAATAAAGATTTAAATAACCAGAACCTGCTTCTCCTACACCAAAACTTGAAATAATAGTAATAAATTCTCTATTCATAAAGGTTTTTACGTTTACATACCCTAGTAAGAAAAAAAAAAAAAAAATTTTAAAAATTTTAATATCCAAGTGTTTGAGTTTATCAGAAAATAATTACCACTTATGGAGTTAATTGGTCATGAAATAATAGATTTTGAAAAATGTACAATTAGAAAAAGTTTCATTGGCTAGAGAGAGGAAAAAAAAAAAAATTAAATTAAAATTGAAACCCTAGACACATTTCAATTTACTAAGATTAAAATCTACAGGTAATATGGCCAGGTTACAGTAAATGATCACACCTACATATTAATGTGCACAAGTTTTAAAACAACAGTACTCGAACCCTATATTAATACACCATAAATTCTCCTTCAGTTATGATCTTTTAGAGCTATTGAAATTATGAATCAGTGGCGGTGGGGTGGAGCTGCAGCCTACAGGAGCCTAAATCTGGCCCTGATTAAGCATCATCTCATGTCTCAGAATACCAAATAACAGAAACCATATCACTAGAAGACTTTCAACAACAATAACACCTAAAACATGTAACTTATAGAAAATAGTAACAAGATGTTGACATTCAAACAAAAGGTTATGATGAAAGCCTTTATCAATACCAGGAAGAGCAATACTTGAGAAACCTTGTTTCAATAACTGGCTGCTCTGTCAATAATTGCTATTTTTTTTTTTTTTTTTTTGTAATATAGGCGAACAGCTAATATTATAATCATCCTGCTGAAACACTACATGCCCTTGTTGCAAATAATGGTGGAAGAATAGATGTAACTGTTCTGGACACAAGTAGCAATGTTCAATATTCCCTCAGTATTTACTCATGCAAATAACCAGGACCTGTTGTCACTCAGCACAAAATACCTTTCTCAAATGCTCTATGTTGACACTCCTAGAGGTCATAGTTACCCTGATCTTTACTTTCGACATCATGGAGTCTACTATAGATACCCTTAAATGTGTTCATATAAATCAAAGCGGAGGCAGTAAGAATTAAAGATTATAAGAATAGACGTGTTCTCACTCTAAAATGTAACAGTGTTTAAATACTTTTGGTGTTATATATATATATATATATATATATATATATATATGTGTGTGGATGGATGGATTATATAAAATAGAGAAAAATTATGGAGTTAATTGCTGTTAACTCATAGCTTAATTTAAGATTGCTACTACGTGCATTGTGTTCAAATTCCAGTTGAATTCGTTGCATTCACATATGCGCAAATATCCTTGGAAAAGATATGAATCTGTCACTTCTCTCTCCAGCTATGGGTCAAATAGCAGGATAGATTGGGTTGGCAACCAGTCTACCACAGAAAATAATAGCAACCTACTGCAGGAAAATTTCTGCCCAGTCAATCATGTCTCTTTCGAGACATGATTGCCCAAGCATGTATCACATATGGCACTTAAACTAACTACTTGCTGTAAACCAATCACTTTTCATAGATTAGATATGGAAAGAGGGAAAACTTTCATAATCTGACAAAATTTGAATTAGTCATTCCTACCTTAGAAAACCAGTTCCTTACAAATTAAGTAACAAAAGTACACATCCCTGATGCCTATTATTCTCTAACACATCTGAAGTGTTATCTGAGATAAATTTAAGAACAAATATTATTGTTGAAAAGGTTTCAAAATCTATTTCAAACTTACATCTGTATATAATCATTAATTTGTTTTTATAAAATTTTCCTTCACTTTGCAAAGTTAGCTAAAGTGATTTTGTAATTGAAGAAAAATTACAAGTATTTCCCTCTTTTTATAGAGAATTCAAAATCATCCAAATATGCAGTCAAAAGAAAATAGTAGCAATAAAATTTTGAAGAGTGATTGATTTTTATTAGTTTTAATCAATATTTCAAGCCCTGCAAGTCATTTAATGCTGAAACTAGATTTTTTATTCAAGTATGTTTTAAAATGTAAGTTGCAAAACTACTTTCTATAAAAGTATTGTTTTCTTCAGGTATTCTATTATTTGGGTAATAGGTACATTTTTGAGGAGTATGTTAAGATTTTTTGTTTGGTGATGTCCGTTGTGGCGCAGTGGATATCGGCTCGGAACGAGAAATCGGAGAGCCGAGTTTGAATTTCAGTTGAATTCCTTGCATTCACTTACGCGCAAATACCCTTGGGAAAGGTATTAATCCGTCTCCTCCCTCCAGTTATGGGTTAAATAATAGGACAGATTGGGTTCTATAGCTTTGGTCGGCAACCAGTCTACCGCAGAAAGCAATGGCAACCTACTGTGGGATAATCTTCTGCCCAGTCAGTCATGTCTCAAAAGAGACATGATCGCCCAAGCGTGTGTCATGTATGGCATTTAACTGACTGAATAGTCGCTACATTTTTTTCTTTTTGCATTCTACCAAGATAAGCTTGACAGTGAGAAATTGGTTGCAGTGGGTACACCAAGGTGTAGTTTCTGCTTTGTTTTGTATGTCCAATTCTTATTCTGTTGAGCACTATTTTGTCTACATTCAGCCGATGTCTATATTCTTATTGTCAGTTGATGTTCATACAGTTTTCATAATGATTTTAATACTGTTTTTGAGAATAAATAATGTAACTGATAAAATGCTACCTTGAGGTACTCTTGCCTTCTGCTTGTGTGTGATGTTTTTCCATTTTGTATATTGAATGTTCGGTTTGATAGGAAATTTTGGATGAATATGCCCATTCTTCCTTTTATTCTCATCCTCTGCACGTCTTTGAGGATATGATACTTCCATGTGGCATCATAGGCTTTTTCAAGATCAAATATTCATACCACATGATGATCTTGAACAAAGCCATCATGAATAAAGAATTCTAGCTGTACAAGTTAATCATTGGTTTTTCTGGAATTCACTTTGGTAGCTAGATAAGATATTGTTTATTTACAGGTACCACATTAGCCAAGAATTTACCATTCTCTTCATTGTCTTACAAATGCAATGGGTCAGTAGTTTGTTGAGTTAGAATGTTCTTTGCCAGGTTTAGGAATTGGAACAGTAACAGACTCCAGCGACAATTTTGGAAATTTGAACATCATATCACTGAAGATCTGGGAAGATTTTTCTGGCAGGCGTTTTAAAAATTGGTAACAAATTTCATCTAGACCAGTTGCAGAGTTTTTACATTCTATTTATGGGGACTTAGTTCAATCATAGTAAAGAGAATATTGTATTATTCTTTATTGTTTGAAGCAAATGCAAGTTTTCCTCATCATATGTTTTTGAAATTTTGGAGCATAGTGATTTGTTGAGTTTCAATTATTCTGACTATTGTCCAGATCTTTGTTGCCATTTGTATGATGTTTCGGCCGTTGTAGGCTCCGGCTTTCTTCAGGTGCTAGGAATTTTGTACCAAACCCTTTATTACAATCACTGGGGAATATCATTCTCATTCCTTGCATAATGCCATAATTGGAAGTCATGAGTTACCTCCTTCTAACCATGCAAGTTACTTGTTCACCACTGCTGTAGCCTGTATTGAACTCAGAACTCTAATAGTCAAGTCAGGAATTCAACATGGCCCGGTGGATATAGACGTTGGTTAGTTCCTGACTTGACGTGACTAGCTCGTTTGAATTGAGCTTCTCCAACCACTCACCTAATTCAAGTAGGGGCCAAAGTGGTGTGCTGAGTATATGTTTAACCCAATTCCTGAAACTCAACCACCAGGATCCTGTTCACAAGCATCATGGGTCACTACTCAAGGCAAACAGAGGTTCATTCTGTATATTCTGAAGCCCTACTGACAGGGTAGAGAATTTTGTAAAATTTGTTCATATAAACTGATGAGAATGCAACAAACAATGCATATTTGGGAGAAGGCAGCAGCTAAAGATGACCTTTTCAAATTAAAGGTCAGAAATAAATCTGAGTGAGCATCTATTTAAAAGTAAAGATATAAAACTGTTCAATGCTAAATGTGAAAAAATATCTAAGTATATGAAAAATGTTGACAAAAGCAAAAATTTAACCATTTTATCTAAAATATTTGCTCATTATTTCAAATTTTTGTTCAAAACTAACAAATGAACAGCAATATTCTTGGTGAGAGTTTCATAAATAAATCTGAAAATCAATTTAGAACAAAAAGAATAATGAAAGATGCCTGATAACCTTCAGTTGACATAAATAGCTATCAGGATAATTTATCAAATTAAACCAACTTATTTCTCTTAAAGAGTAGCAAGATGAACTTAAGTATTAAACTAAGTAACAAAGATTCAATTCAAACAATTGGGACTTAGTCTCAAAGGAAAAAAGCAAAATTCTTTTTTCTCTTTTATATAATCTCATTACAATATGCAAAAATTAAAATAATCAAACCCTGATGAAAAATTTACAGAGTAAAAGTTTTAATAAATTCTATGAATGTTTACTTATAACTGATGTCAAACAGAAAAATTCTGTATAAAATGATTTCAATGCAATGATTAATTGAATTTTAACACAATTTGGTGGAAAAATTGAAAATAATTGTGATAATAGTATTAATCATAAAAAATAAGATGCTATAAAAATATCTATGAATTTATTATAAGTAACACAAAGAGATTTGCAAATTAAAATTAAAAAATAACTAAGACTTCTTTTAGGAGAAAATAATGGCTAGAAATTAGAAGTTAATTAGAATTAAGCAGCAGGGAAAAAAAAAAAAAAAAAAAAAAAAAGAAACAAACATTCAGCAGAGGAAATTCTAAACTTCCTCTATAAAAATGAGCACCAAAAGATTGCATGTTTTGTTACTGAGTAACATGAAAAACTAGCATTTTGGTTCCATGCATTTCAAAGTGGAAATGCTTATCAGTCATCATTACCCACTTTTAAAAGGAAATTTTGTAGTCATTAGTATTTAACCCATTTCTTCAACAAAGCAGCAACAGCGCATCATTGTAAGGATTTTGTTTCAAGACAAAATAGCACTCTTTAACTCAAAGAATAAAGCCCCAATTTCAAAATGCAGCTAACATTTATGATTATTTGTGAGATTTGATTTTTTGGTAAATATCAAACAGATTTGCAAGAAGATATCAGTTTTTAAGGTAACAATAGAAATGTTATTTTCTTGGAGAAATAGGTCAATGTCCCAACAACCAAAAAAGCTGTGTGAAATGTGCAGATAACCCTTTCAAGCACCCTGCCACCACTAGGCTGGGCTAATTAACTTCCACTAGTAAAGGAACAGTGGCACAGAAATACTAACTTAGAACATATGAGAGAGAGCGCATTTCAGAAAAATATGCCAAGTAAACTTTTATGAATTTCCAACCAGAATTTCAGGTATTTAAAAGTAAAAAATATCAAACATGCACATTGATGAAAAGAAAAGAAAAAAATCTTAATTGAAGAATTTAGAGAAAAATTCAAAGCATTTAAGTTAAAACCATATTTAATATTTAGTAAATTAAAGTTGGTTTGAAAAAAAAAAAAAATACTGACATGTGAGGTTTGTAAAAGGCAAATATTTCCTTTTGATTAAATATTGTCAGTAACATTTCACCAATTAAAAATTAAATACATGCATTTGTTCAATTTGTATCACTGAGTGAAAATAGTTGAATATTAAAAAAGAAAAAGTTCCATATTAAAAATGATAATTTTCATCTTAAAAAAAAATTCTTATAAAATTCATTTGCTAATGAAACTATTCTTAATTACTTTTCACTAAAAAGATACCCACCTCCTTCACCAGGTTTATTAATAAAGTAGCAGCTTTACATTAATCACTGAGGGCTTGGCAAACTGATCTTGAATAGAATTTGCAAATCAAAGCACTCCACAGCAGCCAATGTAGAATAAAACATTTACCTGCTTTCTGAGATTGAAAAATGAATGTTTTATTTTTTTAAATAAAGCTGGATTTAATGGGTAAACTATTAACTTTCCAAATATAAAACATGTTTTATAAGTGTTAAAAATCTAAATTACACATTTCTCCAGGAAACTGCATTTTTTTTTTTTTTTTACTAAGTGTCACTAAATGTCTTAAACACTTGTTCTAAATACTGCTCGATAATGCCTTCCTTGATGTCAAAATAGATACAAATCATTCCATATCCTACTCAATACTTTCTACACAATGTATTTCACTCTTGCTTTTATGGAGTCACTCTGTAACAAGCTGATATGAAAAGGTTTCTAAAAATCGCCATTTTAACTGTCTACTTGATCAAACCATGCCTGGAATATTCTTCACATATCTTCATAACTTTTTAAGCCATAGTAATATTGGATTCCACCATAACAGGCTCATCTTTCACAGTAGTGATTTCAATTCAATGGTAAAATTTAAAAAAAAAAAAAAAAAAGACAGATAACATTCCAAGTTCCCTCCCAAAATTAAACATATATATATATATATATATATATATATATATATATATATATATATAAGGAAGTGAAAGAGATTAAAACACTATTCCTGTATAAAGAGTGCTCAATACAAAGAACTTAATATTGTAATTTTACTATTACAATGGTTTATAAAATCATATCACTACACAAATTTTCATGTTTCAGAACTATACTTTTTTCACCACATATTTTTAAAATATCATCTGAAGAACAATATTGTTCTGAAACATGTAAACTTTTGTGTAGTGACAATACTTTTATAAAACATTGTAATAGCAAAATTATATATATAACTGTTCCCATACTTTGATTCCAATGTCGTTCTTCAATTACTCTTTACTGTACTACCCACCGCCAGAGTCAATATAGTATTACCATATCTTAAATATTCCGCTAAAAAAGACGAAAAACACATTCAAAAAAGAAATCTTACTATATATATATATATATATATATATATATATATAGAGAGAGAGAGAGAGAGAACTTTCTAATTTGAAAATAATTATATTTTTTGCAAGTAGAAGGCCATAGAGATTTGCAGATTAATTGTAATAGGATTCAGGACAACTCAGAACAAACAAATTTTTTTTAGCAAAGTAAATCATAAAATGAAAAACAAAATGAAGCAGTTTTTGGTTTTAATTATTTTTAATAAAATAAATTTCTTTAATTCACAACATTAAATGTTATATTTTTTTTATAAAAATATTTTAGAATTTAAATTTACTTTATTAAAAAATAATTAAGACAAAAGAATTTTTCCACATTTTATATATTTTTCAAATTCAAATACCTTATTTGAAGAAAAATATCAATTAGGGTTTTAATCCTTAATAAATTACTTTAATTCAGTTATTAAAAATTATATGTTTATGGTCCTGAGTTGTTTTAAGACTAAGTTGTCCCAGCACTGTTGAGTTGTCCCTTCCCACTGTAGAAAGCTTACTTTACTATGCAGGTTAGCTTTATAAAATAAAAAAATAAATAAATATGGAAAACTTCAAACTTTCAAGAAGATTTTTGTTTAAAGCAACAGATCAAGTGCACAAGGAATTTTATTTTAAACTCAGTAAAAGAATAAAACACAGAGTGAAGGAGACAAACTGCATCAAACAAAGGAAAGTAAATAAAATGATACAAAGTATCAAGTTGTTTAGCATGTTTTAATAAGATTCAATATATTTTCTGCCTTTTTGTATAGACATTAGTAATTGAATAACAATGTCAGTAAACTATCTTAATATAAGAGAAAAAAAAAACTCAATTAGATATAGATCTAATTATTTCTATAGAAGTTAAAGGGTTGTGCAAATGCAATTTGCAATTGCTATATACAGACAACTTCCAGAATCTAGCTAATAAAAAGCTCCTCATGAAACTAATGAAAAAAACCAAAACTACAAGAGGTAGTGGCTCAGCTAGTGGTGAAAGGAGCATTGGAAAGAAGTCAAGCAGCAGTGCTCCAAGCAACAGACCTACCACATTGTGGGCAAACACAACACAGTATATGAGTGATCGACTGGACGGCATGTTTTTGATCCCCTAGAGAAAATTGAGAAAAATGACAGCAAAAAACAAAAGCAAAATATATGTTCATATTAAGAAAAAATAAAGTAGCAGTAGCTGCAAAAAAGAAGTTAAAAAGCATTTTATGAAGTCCAACTAGATTTAAAATAGTAAAACGTTACTTGTGAAAGTCTAACAAAAAAATTAACTGCCAAACGAAATATCAGCAAACACCACAAATATATAATATACACACAAAAATCAGCTAGTTGCAGTACCATGGTTTTTATCTTCCCGGTTTCAGCAGGTGAAACAAATTGCCTGATGAAACTAAAAAGATCAAAACCATGGTAGTGGAACTGGCTGATCTTCCCCATCTAAATGCTTTACCTATTGAATCTTCATCTCCCTTCAAACATATATTGCCCACTAATACAACTATTTAATGGTTTAATTTAATTTAAATCTGACAGATAACTTTTGTATAAAAGTTCAAAATAAGTGTTAGCTTAATCAGAACTAGAAATGTACACTCACTTATGCTTACAATTCAACACCTTCCATTTAAAAATTGTATTTAAATTTTATTTATAATTCAAACTTTCGAGTCAAATATTTATGGGAAACTTCTCAAAGATTCAATTTAACTGAAATTATTGCAAATAAATGTTGTACAAACTAAGATTAAACTATCTTAATTGAACATTTTATGCAGTGTGAAGAAAATGATACATGAAGAGCTCTAAGCACAACAAAAATTGAAACCAATTGGTCCCAAATTTAAATATTTTCTTCAGCTGTAGAAATAAACACTTATTAGTAAATGAAAACATTTTGGACTATAACACTTAGGTGTATACAAAATTTTGTGCAAATAAAAAAAAAAAAAAAAAAACTTCCTGGCATGAAGTGAAGTGGGCTTCACTCATTTTCAATACTTAAGTTTTAAATTGAAATTTTTAAATATAAAGTTTTCTTGAAGCTTTACTTGAAAGTTAAATGATTAAATTTACTATTTCTAGTAAGCAAAATACTCAGGTCTATTTCAAATAGAAATTATATTGATTGGAATTTCAACTTTTCAGAGTTTTCAAAATTCATCATTCTTTTTATTTTTGGTCCATTTTGACAAGTTTGTAAACAAAAGTTAATTCTTGGTTTTAAAAATTTTGTAAAAATAAAATTTACTTCTATGACACATTTTCACAAAATTAGCAAATTTAAAGCTCTATTAATCTGATTTACACAAGTATTACTCATTCATAGCAAAAGTATTTCTTAATCACAGAGCCCTGATCTTTCTGACCTGTTAAGTGATTGATGGCGTGATAAGCTAAGTATGGTTGACCAGAACTGATATAATTGTCCAAAATGTTCTGCTGTAAGGGGAAGAAACTGAAACATGAACTTTTTAATGTAATACATGGAATATCGTACTTAAGAAAAAAAAAAAAAAAAAAAAAAAAATGAAATCTTTTGGCATGAAGATTCATATTAAGCATTTCAATTTTTGATTGGTAAATATAGTCTTCACACTATATATATATATATATTTTAAAAGCCTATCAAATTAATTGTTTTATTGCATTTTTTATTTTACTATTTAGAGCAGGTTTTTGGAAAAAGGCTGAGAAGAGAAAAAAAATATATAGATTTACATTCTCAAAGAGTCTTGCATTTAACTAATAAAAGTTTAACACAAAGTTTCATTTCTTGAAATTACTGGACACGCACAAATATTTTTTTACCAAGATTTTCATAAAGTAATAATTTATTTGTGAATAAGTCTGAAATTGTCATTAAAATCTGGCAATTTGATTTTTGAAAGAATTTCCAAATTAATGTTTTTGACCAGAAAATATTCATAATATTACATTATCCATAGTAAAGTCTGGCAACAATTTGTTCACTCGCTGACTGATTTTTCCTTTTAAGAATAGCATCTAGATGATAAAACTGTTTATCCAGTTTGGGGCCTTTTTTTTTTTTTCAGCAAATTAGTGCAGGTACCTACATTACATTATATGAACAAAACAGATGCCAAAAATATTTTCTGGTATTTTATGTGAAATTTTTAAATGAACATTAGACAGTTCAAAAGGTTTTCAATATTTAGTTGAACATGTTATTAAATAGTGGCAGAGCATATTTATTGAAACTCTAAAAATGACTATTCATAGCTTCAATTTCTTTCAGCTTTTGATCAAACAGTGGCTAAATTTGAATGTCAAATGTTCTTTTCTATATCTTGTTTTTTAGTTAATGCCAAAACTGATTTCATGATTGGTGCACTTTGGCTTAATTAAAACTGCTCATTTACTTGTGTAGGTTTGACTAATAAGGCTATTAACTATCAATAACACTTCAAGTTGAGACTAGTGGCACTTTTAAGCTTTTGTATATGAAAGATCAGTTTCTGATTAACTAGTTTTAAACTATATAGAGTACCTCAATTCAACTTGAGAGTTTCAAGGTGTTAAAAAAAAAAAGTAACGGTACAGCAGGTTAACAAATGATGGAACCGAAAACAAATTTAAAAAAAGCAAGCAATAAGCCAAATGTCTCTTATAGAATATAATCCATTCTGAAACTGTCAGAAGTCTGAAGATTAAGCAATCAATCAATCAATACAATCCTAAATGATCAAATAAAAAAGGATTTTACAACAATATCTTAAGACACCAGTTTTATTGTATTTAACAAATATTTCTGAGTAAACATTTAACTTATTATAAATTAGAATAAATTAATAAGTGGGATTAAAGAATTTTAAATTCTGGTTTCAAAGCAAATTGGTCTAACCCATTGAAAAAAGCTGTCAACACATTCCATCTACAATTTTTCTCATTCTATACTCAGTTAAGACATGACCAAGATCAACAAGGAAAACAAAAAGGCTTAAACAGATGAACACATTTCTTTCTGGTGTCAGTAAATGGAAGTTCCCCTCCTCACCACATATATTTGCATAATTTTGTTTAAAGTTTACAAATTCTTGATTTCAAATGAAGACTTGGAAAATTCCACTTTTCATAGTTTATAATTATACTTCAGATATGAAAAAGGTGTCAGTTTAACCTGATGTCAGGAAGAAAGGGTCAAAATGCAAAAAGGTAAAAATCGATTAAAACCCAAAGCAAATTATTTAACTCTTCCAGGTAAGTCACTGCAACAAATACACTCAGTACTGAGAAAACCAGAGAATGAGAAGAGTTAAAAGCAGATTAATCAGTGAAGAACTTTTCAAAGGCTTGCAATTATCACTTGATTTTAAGCAATTACATTTAACTAGTGATTATCTAGAATTACAAGATTAAAACTATTTCATTGCAATATAATTAAAATGACTAAATCCAAATGTTAATCTTTACTGGTCTTTTAAAGATTTGGTCTCTGAAAGAATCTTGTATGCAATCATAGTGAGATAACATTGATTTCAGATAATTTCTGATTAGAACTTTCATGGTCAATACTGAACAAGGAAAATTAAAATAGAAAATATTGGTCTTCAAAATTATAACTGCAATAAAAATTTAAGTGAGAATATATTTTAGAAGTTACAGATATCAAACAAAAATATAACAGCATAAAAATTAAATGTTACAAAATTAAATCTTAACTACTAAAAAAATAAATAAATAAATAAAATAAATATGGTCCTTGAATGAATGACAAATTAGAAATCCTATTAAGTTTAAAAATAACTAGTCATGGCATTTTCATCCAGTCAGTAAAAAAATACATTTAAAACCAATGGCAATGTAAAAAAAGATTTTATAATTAGAATATAAGGATAACGAAAAAGCTTCCTAACCATCTTGTATTGTAGCGGCTTCAACTTCATGACAATTGTCCGTGCCAATGTTATCTACATTTTCAGTTTCAGACCGAGACTTCTTAATGTTGAGCTTGCGGAAACTTCCTCGCATAAAAGAGCCAACTGTGGAACTAGGGTCACTCATTCTGCGTTCATTGTAAGAGTTTTGCTGAAAGTAAACCAAGCAAAGTATTAAAAACTTCAACTTTTAAAAAAAATTCATGTTCTGAATCATCTTTATTTGCAGCAATCTCCTCTTTAAAGCAAGCAAAATCAAGAAAGAATTAAACCAGGTCTGAGCAAGAAGAGAAGCAGGAGGAAGTTTAGTGTTCCAAGATGAAAGCATTCACTTGTTTTATCATGCAATCAAATTTCCCTACCTTGAAAGGAGGAAACAATTTTGCAGCAACTTGACATGCTTTTAGTTTTTTTTTTGTTTTTTCAGATCAAGTGACATTAATAATAAAAAAAAAAAAAAATCACCACAAGTAGTTTTCATATTGACATTTTTATAAAATCCAAAAAACAGTTTAAAGTAATTGCTATTATGAAGATACTGACAAAATGCCAAGTTTATGATGTTTTGAAATGAAAATTCAAATTCTCTTAACAAATGTAAACATTTTTAACTTTTTAAGTGGACAGAGGTGAGCAGCAACAGTGTTTCATGTTTTAATGCAATATTTAGGCCCAAGCAGGAGATGGCCTTAAGCTCATGTTCAAACATGAAAGACTTGCCACTTGGTGTTGGCCAGTGTCCACTTTTATATTTATGTATCATCTATCTTTGATATTGAGCAACTTTACCCATAAATATAGCATACCTTAGAATTATATTTTTATTATTTTCATTATTAATGTCACTTTAAAAAGCGTTAAAATTGGAAATTGAAAAAAAAAAAAAAAAGAGAAAAGAAAGTGGAACCTGAATAAATAAAGAAACTGAGTTGACAAGCTTCAGATAAAGAAATATACATTGAAAGTTAATAGAAATTAAAGACAGCGTTTTTAAAACAAAGAATTTTGAACTTAGACAAACCAAATTCTTTAGGAAACCATTTACTAACATATACACTCAATTCTAGTAAATTACTTTTACCAGACTTTGCCCAGATGTGTAATGCTGCATCTATTACAAACAAATTTACCTAAATTTAATAAAAGTGATGTATATAAAGGACCTGAAATTTCTTTAGAATAAAATGAAGTTCAGAATTGCATCATAAAAAGAATCCATTTTTATCTAATTTTTTGTTTGAAGACAATAGTCAGACTATATCTGTTTTATTTTTGCACAGTTTAGCTACTGTACCTTCTACCCTTCCTCAGGTGTCCCCCTTTCAGAAAGTCAAATTGACAGTATACATTTTCTCCTCTCACTAATACTCCCCGCTCAAAAAAGTTGCCTGATTAGATAAAGTTCCCTGCATTGTAAGTTGACCTTCCACTTCAGTTATATAGCACAAGAACAGATGATGGCTTGATATCCCAAAATGCAATACTCACCAGAGAAAAGTTATAGAATATTTTAATAAAAGGAAAGTTTGATCACTATATATGTACGTATCTTGATTCCTCACTATTTGGGTTATATTGTCTGATAAAAATTAAGAGAATATATATTAACCAAAAAGTGATTTGCCATTAAAGAGAAGCAAAATAAATATATTCGGGGAATTGATTCACAAAGTTACCTCCTTACATAAATACAAGAACTTATCACATCCCAGTGAAGAATCACAAGTCAAGAAATTAAACAGTTGAGAAAATTATGGAACTATTTAAGTGAAATGATTGTATGTAATTTTAAAGCCAGGGCAACTGTTAACATCAACTAACAATCCTTCATTGATTTCTTTACCATTAATACTCAAAAGATAAAAAATTAATTTGGTATAATTATTTTAAAAGCAAGAGATCGATGCTTAAAATAAATCCAAGCAAGTCTATTAGTGGTTGAAGATTATATATAGTATGGACATTGGCTTAATCTAATAATCACAACACATTTTTAGACCTTTACAAAAATGAGGAGGGAATATCTTGGAACATTTTGATTGTTTACATGATGGATTTAAGCAAATACATTGAGAGGGTAGAGATTAAAACAAATATGGCTATTAAAATTGTTCAACTTATTTTTACTTAATGTTCATGCACCAAATGGAAAGTTCAACAAGTGGACAAAGGTAGTATTTTTGGAAGAATCTTAAAAAATTTTTCAAGTTTTTAGATTTGTTAATAAATGACAATCTTATCATGCAAATATCTGCTCAGTTTGTTTTTCTCAAATGTTTCTATTAATTCCAAAACTGAACTTTATCCCCCAGCTTTTCCTAGCAAGAGATTTAAATTACAATAGAAAAGGAAAATAATATACATTTAATTTATTCATACAAATTATTAAAACTAACAGGAAAGGTATCAGAAAGGACATACAGTCAGTCACATTAACCATTTACCCAACAAATGTGAGTCGGCAAGAAATTCGATGAAGCTATTTGAGTTCTTCCAATCATGTTCATAGCAAGTGTTACAAGACAAAACTTTCAAATCTTGCAGTTTCAAAAAGTAGAAGTGAATACTAATTCAAGTTTAAAACATTTGTTCTTTTACAGCATTTTGTATTTTGGTGAAGACAAAAACTATCCATTCTAACAAGTGGTGTCAGATGTCTAACATACCCATGTGACTAAAAACATGTAGTCAGATATTTTCTTTTGAGCACAAACAAATAATTACCCATTAGGCAGTAAATTATAATTACCCAATCTTATTTATAATTTATTTTATTTTGGATTTTAGAATATTCATGCCCAGCCTCTATAGCAAAAAGCAGAAGAAAAAAAAAAGCAGAAAATATTTGTGTATATAAACCCTAGTTTACCTTTTATTCTTTACATTTATTCAAAACAAGGGAAGGAAAAAAATAGGATCTGTTTTTGCAATCAAATTGCATATAAAACCTGATAACCTCAAAACAAACACTAGGCTCACTTTGTCATCCTTGGATAATTTTCCAGCCATTGTATCATCCTGAAAAAAATAATAGTTCAAGTGATAAGCAGCATTTGATGCTTGGCAGTATTCAAATGAAAAGTAATCACAGTGAACTTATAGACTTGCAGACAATGCATTCCACAGTAGTATTCCATTAGCATGCAGAACAGAATTAAAAGTTAACAGTCAATGCACACATTAAGACAACAGAAAAACTGCTATAAAGTTTTAGCCATTACTATCAAATGGATACCAATAAGGTCATTTAGAAGAGGCAATTCTGCAAAAAAAATAAAACATCTCCACTAGATAGATCGAGAACCATTGTTTCCTTTCAAATGCATCCTCTTTCCTACTACATTTTGTAGACACGCTAGAAACACTTCTAATATAAGTATAAAATTTGTAAATATTGGTACCCATATTCTATTATCCATAAAAAGTTATTAACAAATATAATCTTAACAGAGTCTTTATAGGGCTGGGGAAAACAAAACAAAAACAACTTGCCTGTCTGCACTTTTTACTGATAAACACTTTGTCAAACAGATTTTTCTATCAATAACATTTGTTTAAAAAGGTTTTACCAAAAGGATTTTTGCTGAACAGATATATTTTTTTTTTTAATATATTAAGCAATATGGGATAAAACTAGCTTTAGTGACATCTGTTGCGCTAAGAAAAAGTTAAATTAATTTTTTAACAATTTAAAAATAGTTTACATTTGTCAAATTGTAATGATGCCGCAATGAATGTGCCCCCACTATCCAAAAGATAACTAAAAAATTTCTATAAGAGTTACTTTAAAACTGAAAATTTATATTGTGAAAAAATACATTTACTAATAAGTGTAACCATCAAATAGTTATTAAAAGATTGAAGTGACTGCTTGAGGAATACAAAATACAGATTATTTGCAATTTACTGCTCAGAATTTATAAGATTGTAGTTCTTTTTTAAAAATATTTAATATTTCTATAACCAAGTTATTAAAAAGTATTAAAATAAGTGTTTTAATTTTAAAAAAAAACTTAAAATTAGAAAACGACAAATGCAAATTATTTTATATGATGTTCTTACAATGACTGAAAAATAATTGCTTTTATTAACCTTTAAATAATCAATGAATAAAGAAAGACATCTTATTAACTTGAATGTTAAGAACTAGAAGAACCCCCCCCCAAAAAAAAATTCTGTTAACATGCCCTTCAATGAAGGGCTTATAAAATTTCTTTTAACAAAAAAGTTTATCAGCAAAATATTTGAGTCTTTGACTATTATGCTAAATATATTTTTGTATATTTAAAACTTTTATACAACATTAAATAGCAAAAAATAAGGAATAAAAATACATTCAACAAAGCAAAAAAAGAAAACAAAAAAGGGAATATTGAAAAGTTGTTTATGTATATATTTACTGCTTATTTTAATTCCTAGACTATATTAGCAAAAAAAAAAAAAAAAAAAAAATTATACTGATTGTTTAAATAGAAACAAGTAGAATTTCCAAATTTTCTGTCTATAAAAACAAGCACATTTATTCTTTATAATGTTCAATGCAAATAATTAAATATTTTTAGGGTTCAGACTTCCTGAACAAAGTTGAAACTGACTGGGATGGTGAAGTTAATTAGTATCCATTGCTTTCTTGTTTTCCAAAACCCTCTCAAAAATGTCTATATATTTTCATTTAGTCTCCTCATCTTAACCCATTAAACTAAACTAAAAGTTTAATCATACAGTCACAAGTCTGTTCTGCAAGACTTTAAATATTGGTAGTTGCTGAAATTGAATTTTGTTGAATATCATTTGATGTTTAAATGTGATAAAATCCTCTTGGCAAATCATGACTTGTCCAGAAACATTGGTTCATACATCCATGAGCAAAACACGAGAAACATGAGTAAATTCTTTGATTCAGTATATATATATATATAAAAAATAAAAATACTGACTGACCTCATCTTCGAAATCATCAACAGGGAAATTCTCCATATCTGGTGTCTCAGGACCAGATCCTTTCACTCTGCTAACTGCCATTTCAGCAAATCCTTTTCCATGAGGACCTCGCATACGTACAAATTCAACTCGTTTGTGTCCTTTAAACCACCCTAGTGACATTGTATGAGCCCAACGAGATGTTAGACTTGCCTGGAAAAAAAAAAAACAGCATTGAATATAAGAGAAAGCTTCTCATATCCAAGAGTCAATTTTATAAAATCAGATTTTTTTTTTTTACAGAACCTTTTGAGAACTGACATTGTCCAACTCAGTGATAGATAAATTAGTATAAAGCATAACCATCATACAATGAATTGCTGAATGTAAGATAGTAAAGAAAAGCAAGTAACAGAATAGGAAAAAATATTCAGTATTTTTGACAAATCAAACATATGTTGCTTAATTGTACAAATATTTCACATAATATCTTTGCTGTTGAACATTTCAAGCTCCAAAACTGCAGGCGTTCTCAGCAATTTTTGACAAGTAGCATGAATAAATCTATTTAGTGTTATAAAATTAAGCATTGCTTTTGTCTTCCAATGATCAAGTCTACAGATTTCTACTTTATTTTTTCTTTTTTGTTTATTGCAAAAATATTATTTGCAATATAGGTTGCTAATACATTTTAGCAAACAAGAGCATTATAATATCCATATTACAATTTTTTTTTCTCCCTACAAAACAGGATCCCAAAATCTTCCACAAAATACTCCCTGCCCACCCCTATTGACAAAGTTGTTTTTAATAAAATTCAAATAGTAACTTTCAGAGCCAAATTTTGCCTAATAGTAAATCATTACAAATATTAAGGGTTTCTTTAATATTGATAAATTCTCCATTTAAAACTAACCAAAATTTATAAAGAGATTTGAGCAGTTCTTAAAGGAAACAAAAAAAAAATTTGACAACACCATTTCCCCCCCACCCACACTTTACATTTCATATCAATATATTCAATGAAAATTACTTAAGAAAAGAAAATTTTATCAATTTTAATGACATTAGAATGAAAGTACAGAAAAAGTAAACTTACTCTAGCATCATAAACTTTTTTAAGTGCTTCATATTTGATAGAACCAAGGAAGATAACACCTTGAAATTTTCCATCATGGTCAGTGGCCACTAGTTCCACACAGATGATTTCACTGTCTCTCACAATAATATCAGCAAATGCCTAAAATATTTTATGAAAAAATAATTTTTAGAATTGGTAAATATTACATCTTTCAGTTTCTTACTGTTCTTAAGAAATTCTTTCAGATTCTCATTCAATAATTACCATTAATTTTAATCTATAACAAAAATGATAATTAAGCTCAGGTTATAATAGAAAACACACAAAAAAAAAAAAAAAAAAAACACACACACACATAAAAAACAAAACTAAACACACACACACACACACACACACACACACACAGAAAAAAAAAAATGTTATGAAAAGCAAAAAACATGAAAAAGCACCAGTTGTGAAGAGAGGGAGATTTGGGTTGCTATGCAGTGAAGTAATGATTAAAAGCTAGTCTTGTTAGCAATTACTTAATAGAAAGTAATATTGAATAGCAATTTCATTGTGTCAACCATATTTGATACTTTGTGCAAACCAAGGCAAGCTAAGAAAAAAAGCTAACATTGTGGCATAATGGTTAGCAGTTTTTGTTTAAGTTAGAGACTATCTGATTTGTGTTTCAGGAATGTCAGGGAGAAGAGAAAAAAAATAATTTTCACAATGCATAAAAATGAAAATTGCTTTTTGCATTTATTCAATTCTTTGTAATAGACAAACTGGAGTCCTTTTAAAAAGTAGGAAAGAATTTCAAGCTATAAATATCAAATGTTTGAAAATGAATGGAACAATTTTCAGATCTGATCAATATAAACTTTGACAGAGAAACAAGTATAACTTATTGCATTACATATCGGTCAAGTTAATTTGACTTAACAGAAAATTAGCATTTCCATTTAAGGTCCATATCAATTTTATAAATATAGTCTGAAATTAATTCTAGTATTCTCACTTTTGCTGTTTTATAACTATTTAGAAAAAAGTTTATCAGAAGCAACACATCAATATAAATTTGCATTTTCTTTGAAAAGAAGAAAAAAGAATTAATGTTTATAATTAAAGATCCAATGCAATAAAGGAAATTTACCTCTTCAAAATTGTCCACAGAATAAAAGATATTTGGGTAAGCAATTTCCTCCTCGGTTCCTTTACTGTCCATTCGCCTTCGACTAGGAGATGGGTAAACTTTCTAAAATAACAAATTAATATTACAGACACAGCATGAACAAATTCATTGTTCTGTGAGATTACAGGAATCTTGTTTATATACAGGTTTTTATTATTTAATGGATATTTGCCATAGTTCAATTTTCTGAGCACAAGTGTTTTCTAAATAGGTTTTATCTGTATTATCACAGCAACCAAAAATTTACAAGGAAATTCACCTCAAATTATCCCTTTCAATATTACAGTGAATAAGGAATGGGGGTGGGGGGATACATCTGCTTCATAGCAAGCTCTTCAGAGTTTAATCTAATTGTTTAAAGTTTAAAATTATAACTGCAAAGAAGATATGCAGGACAAATCTTTTACAATACATTTCAGTGAAATCAACACATCAAAAACACTTGTCACTTCAGTCAGTCAGTTAAGTGCCATATGTGATACACACTTGGGCGATCATGTCTCGAAAGAGACATGACTGAGCAGAAGATTATCCCGCAGTAAGTTGCCATTGCTTCCTGCGGTAGACTGGTTGCCGACCAAGGCTATAGAATCCAATCTGTCCTATTATTTAACCCATAACGGGAGGGAATAGACGGATTAATACCTTTCCCAAGGGTATTTGCGCGTAAGTGAATGCAAGGAATTCAACTGGAATTCGAACTCAGCTCTCCGATTTCTCATTCCGAGCCGATATCCACTGTGCCACAACGCACATCAGATTAACAAAAATATACAATTTGGAAACAAACATTAAAAAAAATGCAATAAGATTATGTGAAATTTTCTAAACTACTGAAGAAAAATACAATCAAGACACGTGTGCAGGTTTCATTCTTCACCGCCAATAATAGGTGACTTTTCAAAAAAAAAAAAAAAGTCAATTTATAGAAGTTCTTTTAATAGTGAAGAACAAATCAATAAAGCAACATTTTAACACTTAGGATAAGTTTTCAGTCCAAACAACTTCTCAAATCTGACCATTTTCTCAGTTTCTTTATAGAAGGAAAACAAATTTTTCAGTACCCCACCTCATAACATTGCATATATTAATTAAAATATTGATAGTTAAGAAAAATTACCTGTGTAAATTTCATTAATATTTGAAGATCTTTTTCGCTTGTTCGTGTGCAAATGGCACATGTTACCGTGTATTCAAACTGAATAGAAAAAATGCAGATAGAATTAGATATTGTTGGCCAATACTATTCAGAAAAGAAAAATCAATAATACATTGAAAGCTACACATCATCTTAGCCAGAGGATTTCAGATTTCATCCCCACTTCAGAAAGACTTTTTATAACTATCTAAATAAAGGAAATCAGAAGCATCAAAATATTTAAAACAGATAAGATGGCGGCTAAGAGAGCAAGAGATGAATGCACACACACACACAATTCAGTCTTACTTTATAGAGTTATTATTGAATTTCTTAGAGACATTCTTGAATTAAACCAGAAAAAAAAAAAAGTTATCAATTATGACTAAATTTCTAACATTTAATTAATATTTAAGAGAGAATATTGTATCTTTCGACCCACAAAAATTTATTACATTTTTATAAATTGTATGTTTGATAGCGAATATTGTAATCCTTAAAAACAAATTTGAAGAATTACATACTATGTAAATATTTGTAGGGTACAGAACTGTATAAACACTTAAATAAAAAAAAAAATAAAAATAAAAAAAAAAATCAAAGAATCTACAGATTGAAAAACTTTTTTGTAAAACAGTTTAATGCATAAAATTGGTGCACATCTGGTGTTTTGCCATTTTTTTATCCCTTCTCTTCACAGAAGAATTAAATATGGATTGTTTATGGATTTGCCACAAATAAGATCCAAGTAATTTCACAAACAAGAAACCAACCTGATGTAAAATGAGATTTAAATAAACTGTTTCTTCCCAGTCAATACCTCGATCAACAAGGGCTGGTAGTTTTTTGGAATCTCTCCGATAGACTTGAATTTCAGTCTGCAAAAAAAGACCAATGATTTGTTGATTTAATTTTGTGAAATGATTTTCACTGCAAACAATTACCGAATTACTGGTCTCACTCATACCATGTAACCTTGTATGAATGCTGGATTCTTTTACTACAAAGAAAAAATATAATATAAATCATTAAAGTTATAGATTGTACATAAGACTAGTTTTAAGTGGTATGGATTATATTTTAAATGGTACAAGATATTTCCAAATATTAGACAAAGTATTTTTTCTTTATGAAAAAGGTTTAATGAAAACAATGTAAAAAAAAAGAAAAATCGAGTGTCAAAAACGTCGATCAGAGAAGTGAATGTACCATAAAACTAATTTACTTTCTACAGTCAGAGTATTGCTTTCATGTACAACTTTGAGAACTAGATGACCTTGACAAAAAATAAAAATAAAAATGTATTTTCTATATGAATTAGGATGAATCAAATATCTATGTATATTATCAGCCATTTGCTTATTTCTCACACATACACACAAAAAAAAAAAAAAAAAAAAAAAAGTTAGTCTTGTGTTTTAGTTTCTCCTTAGCTTGTTTACATTTGGGTGCTGATTTCTTTGTTTCAATTCTTTTGAAACAAGGAGAAACTAAAACACAAAAGACTAACATCTTTTTAAAATTATATACAACATCAACTATAATAATGGCACCTATTGATACACATAAAATGATGTAGTTTAACACATGTCACTTTCCTGAAAATCTGATTGAAATAGCAAAATAAAAAAATTGCAATAAATCTATGACATTTAATTAGATAAGCTTTTAATTGCTTTTATAAGTAATATGTATATGAAGGATATTATAGTCTGAAGAAACAAAATTTTTCAATGAATAGAATTTTATAAGAATTGTTTTGCTTTTTTTTAATTATAATAATTTATAACGTTTCAAAAATCTTTAAATTCTTCAAAGCTGTGATTATGTTAGGTTATTAAATGAAGACTATTTACTCATCTAAAAACTTCATACAAATCTTCACACAAAGATTTAAAAAATATTTTAATTTATTTCTAAGTATGGTATCTCATATGCGAGATTTGAAAAAAAACTCAAACTTTATACACTGTTTCCAATTCATTTCACTCCAGTGTTTTGTTTGTAGGTTTCACAATTCAACAGCTTTTGCAAATCATTCCTTCGAAGGTTTTTTAATTCCTAGTTTCCTCATTTTTTAAAATTAATGAGGAACATAGCTATCATGAATTAGTGGAGATACCTAAGGTTAAAAAGAAAAAAAATAAATAAAAAAAGAGAGAGAGAGAGAGAGAGTTTTCATTTTAGCTTTAATTGAAATTAAACATTTTCACAATATTCACGATTTTCAAATCGTTTTTATCATGTACGTTCATTTTTTATCTAATGTTTGGCAAGTACCTAACATAAATGACGATTAAAAAGAAGATCTCCAATTTTTGGCTAAAGAATTAATGTCATAACTATCATGGTATTTCATCATTTCAATTATTAGATTTTTAAATTAAATTGTGAAAATTTTATATTTTAAATTTTATTTTTTTCAGAAAGCATCTTCAAATGTAAGGCTATAAAAGCCAAGGTAGTTTTCAATAAAATATTAGATAATTACTGAAAAAAATAGTTGAGAAAAAAAAAAAAAAAAAAAAGACAACAATGTTCACTTAGGTTTCATAAATTTAAGTCAATTCAGGCCAACTATACTAAGCTTGTTAACATACCTGGCTATTAGTAATCAATCAACACATCAGTAAAGCAAGACCTCCGTGATTAAGAAATGCTTGTATACTACATTTCATGCTATAAGCAAATAATACTCGTTTCAAATCAGATTAAATTTGGTAATTTTCTTAAAATAATATGTCACAGAGGTATATTTTATTTTTGCAAGATTTTTAAAACTGAGAATTTTTACAAATGTGTCAATATTTAAAAAAATAAAATGGCTGATTTTAATGTTTTAACTAAAAACACTCAAAAAAGTTCTATTTGAAATAGAGTATTTTGCTCACTGGAAATAGTAAATTTAATCATTTACTTTTAAAGCTAAAAATGAATACCTCTTAATTTTTACAAATTCATTTTAAAAACATAGGCATCAAAAATTTCAACCACTATTTTATGAGTATATAATTATAAATATTAGACTATTTACTAAGGAGAAGAAGCCAGTTTTTGTCATTTTGTTGTCACATCAGCAAAATCCAAGAAGAGAACCATAGACCATAATCTGCTTTTCTACTATAAAGCAACAAGATTTAAAGTTAAAATATTAAAAATTATCATGCTGAAATTTATTTTTACTGAATCTGACCGTTTTATAGAAACAGAAAATACAAGTTAAAGAGATAATTTGGCTGGTCATTTGGGCTTATACTCAATAAGAAAGGGTAATATTTCCATACTTCAAAATAGAAAACAAAAAACAGGTACATAAGATTACAAGTAACTTAAAAACAAGTAATACATTAGTATTACTTTCTAAACTTTTTAATAAAAAAAAAATAAAGTCTATAGATTCTCACCTGGATCTGTGGAATTCTACCTCTATTGATATGTGATTTACGAACATAAAACACCATGTCATCTCGAGTGTCATCATTGAAACTTCCTACAATGAAGTATTCTGTAAATAAACTGGTCCAAAACTTGTTTGTACTCACAAGTTCAATACTATCACCTAAAAGAGAAGACAAAACAATTATCAGTTACCTGAATAAAAAAAAAAAAAAGCCTTACTATTTGAAATTTATAAATCTTTTTGGGATATTTTTATTATTCCCATTGTCAAAAGAATAGACAAGAATATTGCGTACTTCAAAAGTATAAATGTAGTGGGGAAGGGAAAAAAAAGTTCAATTGTACAATATTTTTAAGCATTTTTAGAGAAAGAAAGTATAATTTTATATCTTAATAAATTATAGAATTCAAACAAATATTTCATTGAATGAACAAAACTTTAGTAAACACCACACACAATTTATATATAATATGTAGTTATGAAAATAAGTAAATTTTCATTATATATATATATATATATATATATAGATAGAGAGAGAGAGAGAGAAATAGAGACAGAGAAGAGAAAACTGGAGAAGTATAAACAGTCAATTGCTGATACCTACTGATGACTGAACAGTAATTTCCAGAAAGTCCAACTATAAAGTTTTAGAGTCAGAATGCTGAATATATTATAAATACAGGATGTGATATATAAAATGGCATGTATGTGCATCATTTTTTATTTTGTTGACTGGGGAACATACTCAGGCCAGTGGGGCAACATCTATGAGGAAAAAAAAAAAAAAAAAAAAAAAAAACCCCACACCATGACAATTCACTGCCAGAAATTTGGAAATGGCATACTGTATTGTTTGGCATTCACACCAGAAGCTCCAATACAAACATTTCAGAGTGCTTGGGTGTCAATCTGTTGACAGTACAGATGATTCAAAAAGAGTTGAATGATATATCTAGTCAACATCACAGTATTTAGAATGATCACTAGTGATGGCAACGTCATATCTCCTTTCAGTTTCCCACTGGGCCTCAGGCAACACAGAAGCCTACATTAAGTGCCTTGAGGAGAGTAGTGCTTCTCTGGGTCAAGAGGGTGGCTGCTGGAAAACCTATATCTGGCAACAGAACTCTGCACCATGCCACATAAGCAGGAGAATCCAGTCATGGCCATCAGACAATTTCTGCAACCTCATCACACCCTACATCTGACCACTCAACTCCCCAACTGCAATCCCATTAATTATTGTGTCCAGTACAATTGAGGGAGCAACTAGAACTCATTGTAACTGCCAAGATGAACTGAAGGAAAGAATTATGGCAGCATTCACCAACTTAAGGAGAATGTCTAAAAGAATCACAGGAGGTTCTAAGGTCATCTGGAGGCCATGATTGAAGCAAATGGCAATTTTATTGATTAAATTCACTCTTTGACATTCAAGATATTTTTGTGTAATTTTGGTAAATATATCTTAAAATAAGATGTCAGTGTCATTTTTTGCATCATATAAACAATTTGTCCATTGCACACATATATATATATATATATATATATATCACCCCACCCCAGCAAACACACATTTGTAATGCTTCTAAAATATCCAATTTTACCAATTCCAAAGACTCATCTTAAAAACCACAAACGTTAATTACAAACTGCAGTTTTTACAGAGTAATAAACTAAAAGTGCCAATCATCATCGCCACTAACACCAACATCACTACCCCCAACATTTATACCCAATTCAATGTAAAAATAGTTATACAAGGCTGTGGACCTGCAAAAATGATACCTACCTTAAATTGAGACTATTAGTGTTCAATTTGCACTTGGCTCACATAGCAATACTTAAAAAAAAGACATCTAATGACTATGGATCTGTACATGAAATAGATATCTACAGCTGAAAGCATCAAAGACAAAGTATAGCAGCTTTCTTTTCAATCTGTCTCTGCAGGAGGGATAGACAAGGCTAAGCAGTAAACTACTAAGCACTACAGGTTTGAATAGAAGGAATGCTTATCTTTTTCTTTTTTTTTTTTGGTAAAAATATTAATCATACAAAGCAAGTGAATTGTAAAACAATTTAAAATCAAATGAGTGAAGGCAGCAATGAGAAGCTTTTCAGTTCATACAAAAAAAAAAAAAAATTCTTGAAGAATATATCACTAGAGATTCACAGGAGATAAACATGTTAATATTGTTTTAACTAGAAATTAGTCCCATTTACAGAAAGTGAAAATAGGTTTTCAAAGTTCAGACAAGTTATTCAGTATCTTAGTTAATGAGACTACAGAAGGCTTTAATTAATTTGGAGATATAGATATTAAAGAAATTTACAAGAAGGTTCTTCATCCAGTTGTAATGGGAGAAGAGTCTTTTCTTCTATGTTTAGTCATGGGGAGGAAAAAATGCAAATTATCCATTTAGTAGTAGCAGTAATAAGATGACTTTTGGCAGCTTGGGCATTAATCTGCAGATTATCAATTTTGTAAAAACTACAGATCTGATCACAATAGAGTCATTTTTTTTTATTTTAAGTCTTGAGCCACAAAATCTTGTAAACTCATACTTAAATTTATATAGTCTTTCAATTATTTAGAGAAAACCTTTAACAAAAATTTGATCATTGTGTAATAGAAACAAACATTTTCCAATATTAAAATAAGTATACCAATTCAGAGAATAGCAGATCTAAGAAGCAGCTTTTCCTCAAAACTTAGGCAATAAACTTCAGAAGTATTTCTCAATTTCTTTGCTTCAGTCTTCAATTATTTTAAGACAGGCAGAAGTGGGAAAATTCATAAATAACAAGTTACTAATATTTAAATTTAAAGATTTATAAACATTAGCAAAGTTATTCAATATTCGAACTAATGATATAATTTTGAAACTTAACACTTAAATAGGGATACTGTATGTTTAAGAAATTTATTTTATAGTAAATAGATTAGTCACCTAATTATAAGACCCCAGAACTTCATATTTAAATGGATAATTTAATTAATAAAATGATTATAATTCCAATAAGAATTATCTTAGAATTATCTTGCATATTAGAAGCCATTATTAACCATTTTCACAGTAGCTTAAATCTAAGTGCCCATATACAAACCAGGATATTTCTCTTTTTAAAATACAATGACTAAACTGACAAAAATAAATTACTAAATATTTTAAATGTTAATATTAAACACAAAGAAATGGTCAATTTTAGTCTTTCTCTTCATGTTGAAAAGAAATTAAATTTACAGACAAACAAGCAGGTTCCTCATCTTAGCAAACTATCTGCTAGAATGACAAATACTGATGATGGCCTGGTTCAATATTTTTTTTTTTTTTTAAATTTTTTCTCTAACAGAAAAAAAGTTTCCTTTGTAATATTTAGTCAAGGTAAACATATTAGTCTGACAAATGATTTAAGAAAGTTTCTAGTAATATCAGGTGTGCTACAAATTAAAATGAAGAGTATTTAGATTTGAATGAATTGGATTTTCCTTAAGTGCCATACGTGATACACTTTGGGCGATAATGTCTCAAAAGAGACATTACTGACTCCTGCATTAGGTTGCCATTGCTTTTTGCAGAAGATTAGTTGCCAGCCAAGGCTACAGAACCCAGTCTGTCCTGTTTTTTAACCCATAACTGGAGGGAAAAGACAGATTAATACCTTTCCCAAGGATATTTGCACATAAGTGAATGCAGGTAATTCAACTGGAATTCGAACTTGGCTCCCCGATCTTATTTCAAGCTGATATCCACAACGCACAATATATAATGCAGAAAACCATCAACATATTCAATCATTTTCATCAGTGTGTATATATAGGCAGGCAGAAAACTTTTTCTAGTTTGAATTTTTTCTTCAAATAATGGCAATTTTACAGCATTTTTACCTTGGCTGAATGAGCATCCAACCAACCCCCAGTGAGTCTGGAGTGTACATATCTGTACATTTCAGCTACCCTTGTAACATCTTGAACTTGCCAAAGGAATATATGTGTGTGTGTGTGTGTGTGTTTTATATATATAATAAAAAAATAGATATTTTCAAAATGGTTGCTAACCACCAGATGATTGTGAGAGAATTCATGAAACATTTGTTGGCCACTGTTTACCAGAAATTAATTTAGTTAATATGGCACACCTCTGTTAGGAGCCAAGTTAGATTAAGACTGTAGGATGAAAAAGAAAAATCACCACTAACACTATCAAGACTGATCTTCATCCAAACAAGGTATTGCCATGCGCAAGGATATGCAAAAAGTGGCCTAGGTAATCTCCTTTGAGGAAACCAAAAGGAAGTATTGAATAAGTACTGTTTCTAATTAAACCCTTTGAAGACAATATACATAATATGCCATCACAAAAACACTATATTACAAGTATCTTTGGTGATCAGGCAAAGCTTAGTCTGTAAATTTATACTCATCTGTCATATGCATTAGATATTGCACCTCTCAACTTATCCCAATTTTTAGAGAGAAAGTACCCTGGAAGATTGCAGAAAGTCCCTAGAACAGTTTTGCTGAGAAAGCAAAAAAGTTCCAACAAAATTACTAAACTACCTAAAAGATGAAGATGGAATAAAATGGCAAATATATCTAAAAATTAAACACTGAAAGAAAGAAAAAAAAAAAAGGGAAAATGTTATATTTTTGCTTAATGAGGCTAACATATTTTTGACCACCCAAACAAATAATTCATAGATTAATGTTCCACAATACAGCCATTACCATCCAAATAATTTTTCTGGGTGATGTCACTTTTCTACATGGAATCTCTTTCAAAAAGATTTGTTTCTTTATCCATTTATGACAATCTTCATTTGGTCAAATCTTATTGCTGCAACTTGTTACTGGCCATCGTACAATGTCACCTAACTGCTAAAATTAAATATTAAAAAAATAAATAAATAAAAAATAAAATAACTGCATTTTTTCAATTATTTTTTTTTAATATAAATTGAAAAATTAAAACCTTTGGCATCATACCAAAATTAAGTTATTTAATTATTGTAAAACATCAATATTCAATAGTATACTTATCTATATTTGTGCATGTGTGTGTACACATGCACACAATTTTACTAAACATTAATCAGATATCTAGATTACCATAAATGATCTTATACAGATGGATGTGTGCACAGACTTAAAAATAAGGTGTGTATGAACAATATCCAGTCCCCTTATTAATATAGTATATATCCTCTTTGGGCATTAGCACCAGCCTGCATTTTTACATGTATATGGTGACACAAATAGTTAATACCATCTTGTATTAACTTTATTCTAGGTTTCTTGTACTTAATACAGAAAGAGTTATAACTGAATAAGTCAGATGTTTTCCTATCTTGTCCCATATATGTTCAATTGAGGACAGGCAAACATGCTGATAAGAAATATTGTCAGACATATTGCAGAGCATGTTAAAAACCACAAGCATTATCCTGCTGGAACAACACATCCTTCATGAATATCAAAGACAATTAGGAGTTGAAAACTATGGCACCCACTTCATGATGCTTTGGGCCTTATAGACCAGTAGTACCTAAACTTTTTTCCTCTGAGCCACATTTCCAGAATTAAGACTTGCTCACACCTCAAATTTTCTGTGATAAAAGTACATTTAAAAATAGAAATCAGAGAGAGAGAGAGTTAAAGGGCGATAATCGTGGATTCAAAGCCAGAACATTATTATTGATAACTCTCCAATTTGCAAACTATATTATTAAGACTTGGTACAACACAAAAAATATTGCAATAAAATCCATCAATAACTTTATACTAGGCCTCATGATTGCAATTAAAATATTTTAAGTTTTGAAATCATTTTTGATTTATGAATTATTTTTTAAACCATTTCGAAATTTTTGTCTTTCAAGCATTCTATCTCACCTGCTATCTTTTTCCACCAGTTTGGAAAAACACTGTCATAGGCAAATAGACTGAAGATATCAGTCCCCAGATACATATTTTATCAATAATAGATTTTGTTAATTTTTATTAAAAGTGCTGTCCAATGTAATTAAACAGAGTATGAACATATTTGTAGGAGATGGCTGTCATTAATCACATTGTGATCATTGTAACTTATTGAGGAAAACTAATTGACAAGATAAAATATGTTATATGTTTAATATTACAAATTTATAGAATTTTATCACCAAATCAGCCTCGGAACATATTGAAAAGCCTTATTAACCAGAAAAACTGAATCATTTATTAGGTAATACTCATATCACAGCCATATCAACAATTGATTTTTTTTTTTTTGGGGGGGGGGCTGCTTTTCACCGGGGGGGGGGGGGTGGAAACAGTTAATATTATGTGGTGATACCCAACAAAAGTGATGAACCGAATACAAGGATGAAATTCGAAACTAGCTGTTTTGATCCAAAATGCAGATATAAAAAGCAAGACACAAAGGCTTTGTCAGACAGAAGGACGAAAGGAGAAGAGTGCAATTAGTTTCTCCCTTGACCTATGTCAATGGCTACTATGTTGACCTCTTCCAGTCTCCCTGTTCTCAAAGTACTAACTGACCTTTTCTAAGGCATTCCACAAACCAACTTGCTGACCTACTGACCTTAGAAACCCCTACTTGATAATGAACATTAATCATACTACCAAGCTTTTTACCTTTCAGCATTATATCTTCAATGAACATTCTTTTATCTCCTTCAGTTCATTACTATCTGCCATGAATTTTCTAACTTCGTTGGACCTTTATTCCAAGTATTGTTTTAATTATAAACATTAATTGAAATGTATAAATGTTATTTTACAGTCAAAATTGCCTTTCTTGAATTTATAATCATTTATGAATTATAGTGGGAATCCTACTACCCCTCACTACAAATGAAATAAGAGATACCCGCTATAATTAAACCCCTAAAAATATTTATACCATTTTGAGTTTCTCTTCAATTAGTTTATCAACCCATTACAACAATTTATTTCTTTATATAAGTAATGCAACATTGAGCTTTAACTGAAGTGCCAAAAGTGGTACTTTCTTACAATAACTTAGTGTTTATTGAAAAGACTTTTCAAAAAGTCATAAATTTCAAGAAAACTTATTAGACTTAAACTACAACTAACCTTAAAAACAAAAACAAAAAAAAATCTTATCTTAAAGAATTTCAATGTGACTATTTTTTTCTTTTACTATCTGAAGAGAATTACAGATTTAATCAGTTACTACCCTCATCCCTTCCCGTATGTTTCTCCTTATCTTTCTGTAAAGAAAATCTACTACTTCACACCTCACCACTCTTTTCTGCAACAAGGTGCAATATTTTTTAAAATAGTGATACTTAGTGAGCTTATGTATCTTCAGTACATAACATTTAACAACAAAAACAATAGTAGTATGATTTTTGTAAGTTTTATACATCTATAACTATACCAATCAATCTTGCCAAAGTTATAGGTTAAGGGACTTGTACATTTATGACACAAGAGCAGTAATGCACCTATTAGTGACATCACAAGCCTAGTGTTGTGCTTAGTTAATAAGTGCACTCTGGTAGGTCATCTGTTCCCATATACCATGGAAGCTAAATAATGCTGAAGTAATTTGCTGGATATGCATCTGGTACCTACTGCTTTGAATGCAGATTTAAACCAAGTCAGTGTCGCTTTTCTACTACCATGAACATGTTTGGCAAGAAAATTCTAGTCAGATGCCTTTAGTTATGTGCAATAAGAGACAGTAATTGGCTACTGCACTGTCTACAGTGACTAATAATGCCTCACATCAAGTATTCCTGTTATAAACAAGACACCTTAGAATAAGGTCTAATATCCCTACAGTTTCAGAAATTAAAAATGGAATTTCTCATCCATCTCACCACCCATTGTGGCGTGCACCATCTCACCACCCATTGTGGCGTGCACCATCTCACCACCCATTGTGGCGTGCACCATCTCACCACCCATTGTGGCGTGCACCATCTCACCACCCATTGTGGCGTGCACCATCTCACCACCCATTGTGGCGTGCACCATCTCACCACCCATTGTGGCGTGCACCATCTCACCACCCATTGTGGCGTGCACCATCTCACCACCCATTGTGGCGTGCACCATCTCACCACCCATTGTGGCGTGCACCATCTCACCACCCATTGTGGCGTGCACCATCTCACCACCCATTGTGGCGTGCACCATCTCACCACCCATTGTGGCGTGCACCATCTCACCACCCATTGTGACGTACACCATCTCACCAGATGAACAAATGATATCGGCCCATACATTTCCATAACAGTATCAGTGACTATCATTACATACTGCTATCTAATGACTTGTTTGTGCATATTTGAGAGAGAACATAAAATTTCTGAGAGATATCAAAAATTATTCCAAGCTTTGTTGAATAAACGAAATAAGATTTTTATATGCAGTGTCCCCTCAGGACATAGGCAATCATGACTTTCCACAACTTCCTAACTCTTGTAGCTCTTAAACTGTCTTTTCTCCAAAACCTTGTTCCATTTACTCAAGCTTTTCAAGTATGCTATGCACTGATTTCCTCTGTTCTGCACGTATGAGTATGCAAGAAAAAAAAAAAAAAAAAAGTGGAATAATTTTGTGTCTTAAGTTATGGAAACAAGTCCTGTCGTTTGTTAGTAAGGGAAGTGATCTGATTTATATTTTCAATAGGCAAAGATAATTCCAGACAAAAACGAATTGGGAAATTTCAATCGAAGGAAATGAGAATGTACCATTGATGTACAATAAGACAGAAGTTATGGAAACAAATCCTGTTGTTGGTGGGCAAGAGAAATGATCTGGTTTATATTCTCACTAGAGAGAGATAAATCAGGTTTGGTTTGGTTGAATTTTACAGTATATCAACCTCAGGTTATCTAAATGCCGACAACACTTTACTGGCTAGAAAGCAATTCCAATGAACATCTTTGTTCTCAGAGACGTCAATAGGTTTGTGTAAGGCAGTAGTGGAAGGAGAAGAGATTGTTCATATCAAAAGAAGAGTTGAGAAAAGTCCTACCAATAAGATTCATTAGGCACATAAGATATGATGAGCAGAGAAGAGGAAACAGAACCAAGTGGGAGAAATGAGAAAAAAATAATAGCCCCAAGAAATCTAAAGCCAGAGTATCAAGAGCCAACAGAGATGTGGGAATGAAAATTGATACCAGCAACCAAGCGCTAATCAAATTAAAACCATACAAAAAACAAGTCTATTCTGGTATTTTCTAGCAGCTAATGTTAATAGTGTCAAGCAAGATGGAGAGCTTTGCCATAGCCTCTAAGATACCTGAGGAGCATTTTGACTACATACAAACAAGCACTGGCTAAAGTTGAAACTGTCAAAATGTCAGTTCCTAAGGAAAGAGATAAAATACTTGGGTTTTGTCATAAACAGGGATGAGATGAGATGATAGAGACAAAGTGGAAGTCATAAGAGCAATGCCTGAGCCTAAGACAGTAGGACAAATAAGGGGTTTCATAGGAGTTATAGACTTCTATAGAAGCTCAAGACTGGTAACCTTCTTTATAGTATTGACTATATTTAAGTGCACAGATGATTGTCAGAGGTCATTTAACACTACCTTTATTGATGTATCCAGATCTCAGCAAATAGATGATCCCATATATAGATGATAGTGATCAGTGCATCATTGCAGACACTCAGCTATACCCAGATAGGGATGGGCTGTTGCCTGGTATACAAGTAGTAGTACCAGTATATTTTTTTGTCTCATTGTCCTAAGATACACTGGTGGCCAGTGATTGTCCTGCATTAAAGACTGAGAAGATATGAAAAGAGAAAGTCAGGAGGACAGTGAGAGAGCTACCCTCAGAGCAAGAATAGAGGCAGATGATACTTCCATATATGTGAGGCACAAAGAGATGTTATATTATCTCTCGGGAAGGAATGAAGAAATAAGGCTCAGACTGTTTGTGCCTACCGAGCTGAGATCAGATATATTAGAACAATGTAATGAGAAGACGGGCCACATGGGAATTGATAAGACCTATGACCTAATAGGAAAAAAATTATTATTGGCTGATGTTGTTTAATGAAGTTACAAATTGTGATATGTCAAGCCTAGAGCAAAAGACAGGAGACAGCTCCACTGATAGACAGATGACCCTAATTATCCTTTTGAAAAAGTAAACATGGATATATCAGGCTCGTATAAAAGACCCCCACTCCACCCCAAGAGGAAATCTATACATAGTTAGCTTTGTAGATAGGCCAATTCATTAGCCAGAGGCATACAAAGTACCTGATAATAGTGCAAACAGCTAGATTTGATACGGACAGAAATAGTTCTGACATAGAGACCCAGTGCAGCTGGTCACAAACAATGAACCAGAGAATGTGAAGATAATAACCAAAGCCTTGGCAAGCATGAATATTATGCATGCGGCTACTTGCCCATACTATTCAAGATAATGCAAAAGTGGAGCAGTTTCATAAGACCTTAAGGCATATATTGGCTAAAGATAATACTGAAAATTGGGATTTGTATTTAACACAGGCCTTAGCAGCAGTAAGATTTTCTATGCACAAACTTCTAGGTTTTCACTAATTATGTTATTTGGATATGATGTTTTTGTTGTTGGTGGTTGTTGTTTTGTTTTTATGGCATATCAACCTCAGCAGGTCATTTATTGCCAACTAAATTTTTATTTATTGCTGGTAATACCTTTTTCTTTCAACAATTTATTGTTTTTATATAAGTATTGTGTCTAGTAATACTTTTTTCTTTTTGAGTATCAAGATTCATTGGGATTTGTTTTTAAGGGCAGGGTCCCCAAGTCCTAACCTTGTTATTTAACCCATAACTGGAGAGAAGGGACAGATTAATACCTTTCCCAAGAGTACCAGTGCTAAAGTGAATGCAGGGTATTTAACTAGAATTTGAACTTGGTTCACCAATTTCTCTTTCCGAGCCAATATCCACTGCACCACAACACACATCCATCACTAAACGCTTACAGCAGCCGGTATTCCCAAGCAGTCACCCATCTAAGTACTGACCAGACTCAACGTTGCTTAACTTCAGTGATCGAGCGAAAACCAGTGTATTCAACATGATAGGTTGTAAGCCCTTGAACATGATGCGGTCTTGCCAGTAGATCATCTAGTAAAACCTTGTAGAAAATACATAGAAGACCATAAGCTAATAACAACATAAGACATTTATACAGGCCAAGAGGAAAAATAAGAATGAGAGGGTTAAGAAAGAAAGAAAAGAGGCAGAGTTAAGGGCTAGAGATCCTCTATTCTACAAAATCCACTTGAGGGAAGAAAAGTTAAACCAGAGGTGGAGCCCTATTACAGAATAGTAGAACAGAAGGGGCCAGTATTGTTTGCACTCTGGGAACAGATGGCAAGAAGTTAAAAGGATGATACTAATGATCAAAAGTCACCTGATATAGATGATAGGAAAGGAACGAGTAAGAGCAAGAGAAAAATGAGATCAATGACTCTGGTGGAATCAGGAAATCTGAGGAGGAAAGAAGAAAGGTGATGAATCAGATAAGAAAAACAGGGAGACTATCAATTGATGAGCAAGAAGCAGAGAGGTCAGATGATTAAGTTCAGGTTTCTAATTCAAAAACTCCAGAAGGGGAAAAAGGAGTTAAGTTCAAAAGAGGAGGATGAAATACTGGTCAACTCTAAAAACAGTTGAGGAAAGAGAACAAGTCAGAATTACCTATCAAAGCTAAGATTGAGGTGTGGAGAATGCCCTAAATCTTAATTGGGGGCGGGGGGGGGGTACAGGCAAGAAGGCAGGGATAGGCAGATTTGGTGCCAGCAGGTTCATTAGAATAACAGATCAAATAAAAGAACAGTAGAAATTAGTTGGAGAGGGTGGAGGTGTAGAAAGCACATCATGGCTGAGAACAGACTTAATGGTGCTGTTGTTCACCTGTACAAGGTGCCATGTGTGTGTCCAGAAGTGGTATTGGTGAAACCTGACCTTTGGTCAAAAGCACCACACACTTGTGGGAAACCAATCAATATGCTGAAAGTCAATTAGACAGACAAGTTGAATTTTAAAAAATTAAGAGAAATGAAGTCCGGGGGGGGGGGGGACATACTAAGTAAATATGTGTACAAGCACTGAATTGTCAGTAGAATGAAGTAAGAAAATCCTATCACACTTGAAGTAGCCAATATGAAGAGATTGATGATGATAACAGCAGGAACCTGGAAGCACAGCCAAAATATGACTTTCAAGAAAATGAAGTGATAATAACAAAATCAAAATGGTTAGTCTCTTTTGTGATAGATTTGAAAGCAAACAAGTTACCACTAGATAAATTGGTAAGCTGAGTATAACCAGAGTGCAGGCAGGATAGAATTATACTAGAGAGGGTTGGTACCACAGATTATTGTACTCTCTGGAGCAGAAGACTTCAATAATAGAGCCTCAGTGGAAGGAAATGAAAAATTATATAAGGGAATCGAACTTCTACAGAAACAAGAAAAAAGGCATAGTAGTCTATTGTTGAGGTGTTAGTGTTCTGTTCAGAACAGTGTGTGAAGGAAGTGAAAAAGAATCAGAATTTTGGCCCAAGTGACACAAGAGAGTGTATAGATACTAAATGTGACTAGATAAGAACTGGCGAAAATGACAGTTACTAATAATGTGCACCAGACCAACCAATCCTTGACAATTTTATTAGAGCATGTGAGAGCTCGGATAGATATGTTATCATTGGGACATTTGTTCCTGGATATAGTGACCCCATGATCACTTGAAGGACTTACTATTAAAAATGCAAACCAATTTATCTCAGCCTTTGTCTATTTCCGAGATGAGGCAGTATTTACAGTACTTACATTATACCTCAACTTCAACTCCCACCGCCCATACAAAGTAAAGAAAGGGATCGTCCGCTGCCTTCAACATCGAGCAAGAGACATAAGCGGCAACCCAGAGTCATACAAACAGGAAATGATCAGTATAAGCAATACCCTACAACAAAACAATTATTCAGGGTACATGACAACTCCAACATACATGGAAGGGAGGGTGCATGAGTATAACAACTCTCAGAAAACAGTCTCAGTCTGTCTACCCTATGTGAAGGGGTTATTGGAGAAAATACAAAGGATCTGTGGTCCATATAACACCAGGATGATCTTCAGTGCTGGTTTTACACTTTGCAGATACCTCTCCTGAGTAAGATATGACTAAGGACTGTGTTCACATTGTTCCATGTAGCTGTGGAAAGAAATATAAAGGAGAAAAAGGCCACCCCTTAAGGTAAGGATACAAGAACATTACAAGGCTGTAACACAAGAGGAGATAGAAAAATCAGGTGTAGCTGACCACATATGGCGGGAGAAAGGGGATCACCACCCCCTATGGGATGAAAGGGAAATAACAGATAGAGCATGCCACTGGGAGATATGTAAATTTAAGTAACCAGCACACATGATAGGCTACAAAGATCTCCTAAGCCAACCAAGCATAGAGATGAACACAATATGGGAACCAGTAATACGGAGTGCCAGAGAAAATTGTTAGTGTTAAAATTGCAATACTAGCACTGTTAAAAATGCTAGAGAAGACCATTAACATAAAAAATTGCAATATGAACTCTGAAAAAAAAAAAAAAAGTTAGGTTTATAAGTCCCAAAAATTCAGTTCTTGTCCTTAAGGAAACATGGCTCAGTCAATATAAATGTTGGTTAGTTGTTACTTTTAAACGAGTTCCATCTTCTCCCTGTATTGTGAGTATTCCCTTTTGGTTTTGTCCTTTTTCATGACCCTTTACAATTTAAGCCAACGAAGCCCTTGATAAATGTTGGCCGAAAGGCTCCTCGGGTTTTGGGATAATTATGACGTCTATTCTTTTAAAAAAAAAAAAAAAAAAAAAAAAAAAGAAAAGATTATTATATATATATATATATATATATATATATATATATACACACACAACAAAAACTGAAAAGTTGGTTTTGTTAAATAACTAGTCAAATGTCAACAAAATTGTTAACCATTAACATTTGTTGAATATTTTCATCTTACTTTATGTTAACAAAAAAAAAAAATCACTTTAAATCTATCCCATGGCATTCTAGATTAGATGGCCAATTCATAAAGTAGAGAAAGGACAAAATAGGTAGCCAGTTTTAAACATTTCTTGATCCAGTGAGAACAGTAGGGCATCTTAGTTTCAGTTTGAACTAGCTATTCCAGTGTTGTTGGCTTAAAAATTCAAAGAAATTTTTCCTTACATTTGGAATATCATTCACCTTATTTAACCCATTAGTGCCTATGGTCTTTTCTTTTTAGGACCAACAGATAATTTACCATATTTCAGCAATTACTACAGTTTTCAGATATATCTTCATAAAGAATGAAGCGTCTTTCAAATACATCATTAACTGTCTGATATATATTGGCAACACTGATGTCTCAGTTTTCAGTATAGAGAGATAATCTTGAGGAGGAGGAGGAGAGTACCCTCAGTTTCATCTAACATTCAAGTAAAAACTTTTGGTAAGTAGTATTTATATCTAACTCATTTTTATATGTATGTGTGTGTATATATATATATATATATATATATATATATATATATAGAGAGAGAGAGAGAGATAGATATATACACACACGTGTGTGTGTGCTCTGTTCTATAAAGCCAAGAAAATGTATGAAAGTAATTTTGCTCAAATATACCATGCTCTATAAGTTTAGTTCTAAAATAAGAACCAAACTAAAAATTCATTTTCTTAGAATAACGCAATGAAATTTTTTTTTTTTTTTAATGTTTAGTATTAAACAAATTTTTACAAAATGATTTTTAGTAAAAAAAATACAAGAAAAAAAAAATACAAGAAAAAAAAAGTTGGGGCATTAATGGATTAATTTTTTTTTTTTTTTTTTTTACTACTTTTTGTTATTGTGTGAACTGTAACAATTTACTCATTTAAAAACAAAATAAATAAATATTACATAAAGTTAAGGTTTTGTTTCTTAACAGACATGTCTTTTTGAAGACGTTTTTCTACACTTCGAAATTAAAAAGATTACCATTATTTCATAAAAATACTTTACTCTAATATTTGTATTCAGAAAGAACAAATGCAATAATAGAATTATTCTTTTATTAGTTGTTTTTCTTAAGTATAATAAACATTAATGTTTAGTTTAATTTTAAAATTTTTCCATTAAAAGCATAAAATAGAAATATCATTATGAAATTAATGAAAAAAGTCATTTATGAATGTTTTTTTTATGTAAATTTAATGTCATAAGAAATTTAATATATTTAATTTGATATTCTAAAAAAATGTAATAAACGAAATATTAATCATGCTACTGCTCAGTCATTTTTCCAGGTTCTTAAAATATTTATTTACTCAAATTGAGCAGGAAACTAATTTTTTGACACAAGAAAGCTGAGATTAAAGTATACTATAGTGGATTGTCCCACCACGAGGCATTGTCTCAAAAATAGTGAAAGCCTATTCCCCTTGCAGAGGAGCCAAGCAAAACCCCTGACTCCCTCCATTAAATTAAGGTGTAGGTGTTTCCTAGAGGAGCAGCTGATTTTATGTTGACAAATCCCAGGAGAAATTTAGATGATTAACTTGCTAATTAAAAGATCAGGTAATATTTCGTAAATTTGATATATACCTAAATCAATAAATAATTTAAAAGTGGACTCATATGTATAATGCAGCCCTCTTTCCATTTTTAACTTATTGTTATGGGGAGGGGGTAAAAGTTGGGATTAAAAGTTACACCCTAAATTTGTGCAGTAAAAAAAAAAAAAAAAAAAAATTGTGCTTACAGAAGCTTAATCTATCATTTCAGATATTACCTAGTTTCAAGCAGTAACCCAGAAGTGTTGTGTTGTTACTTGCAGAACAATCACAGAAGCCAGCAAGACAAAACTGAGAAATAAAATATCAGTTCATCATTTTCCAAAAGACAAAGAAAGAGAGCAATAAAGAAAATCTGTTCCAAATGCCTATCTAAATGTTACAAACAATACAGTTATTTGTCAACCCCATTGGCCTTCAAATATTCATACCAAAGAAGTTGATGGGGAAAAAAATACGCTCCCAAAATACAAATTTGCCAAAGAGTCAAATATATCTAAATAAAAAACTTCAATACAGCTTGAAATCAAATTGATGAAGTGAATGCTTTTTAGAATTAGATGAGATTAGTTATACAAATTTTAAAGAAAGTCTAATCAACGAAAACACTGTCCAGTTGTAGCATTTTTGGTTAAAAAAAAAAAAAAAAAAAAAAAAAAAAAAAACACACACACACACAATACACACTTTTCATTCAACCGTGAAAAACTAAAAAGGTCCTTTTGACTACACTTGCCAATGGTTATTTTTTTTTCGCTTGATCCTTTTCCATACAATTAAGAAAAACATTGAATAATATTTTTATGATCATTTGTGAATTGCATTTTTTCAACATGAAACAAAAGCATGCTCATATTTTTACAAATATAATTTTGAAAAACTTTTGCAAACATTACGCACCCAGATCAAACAAAGAACCAACTTTAAACTTCTTAAAATTTTCCTACAATGATTTTGTTAATTTGTCTATATTTCTGAAATGATTGTCATGTACACATTTTGGCTGATGCCCTCCAGCAGGTAATACTTGTTGAACTTTAATGAAAATTTGAACTGGACTCTTTATTCAATCCATGGGGATAGACTGAATAAAGAGTTTGCAGTAAAACCTGTAAATAGTGTAAATGTTTGTTTCAACATTATGTGGATCAAGTCTTTTACCAGAAATTATACCTCTTTGTTTTGTTTAATACTCATCATTGTCTACAACAAAAACAAATATTTTCATTTAACTTTCAACACATCCTATTATCCTCAAAAATGGGTCAAAATGTAATTAAAAAATAGTTAAACTAAATTATCTTCCCAATTTTTTGTATAAAACACACACACAAATAGTTCTCCAGTTCTGGATCTCAGTTGCACCATGTGCAGGCCTTGAATACAGTACACTATGATCTCTATCCAAGTACTTTAAAATGGTATATGATTTAGCTTTGTGGGTGAAAAAACTGAAATATCGATATGTAAACTTTGTGACTATTTTCCAAAATTCAGTTTTTTTGGCAAGAGTCAAATATCAAGAACCATTCTATTTGTATCATAAGTTCTTTAAGTGCACCAATTTTTTTTTTTTTTAAATTTGTGTCAGTGATGGTCAGACCCTTGGTGACTTATACACTTTCTCAATTCAATATTTTGCAGATGCCCATAGTACCCAGAGTGAAAAGAATGGGTATACTTATCACTTATATCTCAAAAATAATATCCCTGTCTAATAACAGAAGGGACATTAAGACCAATCCTCAAATAAGGTAACACAAACTAATGCATTGTAGTATTTACATAACCCTTCAGTGGGGTCAACTGGGATCCTTAAATGATGAGGTAACTTAGTTTACATTTTTAATATTAAATCTTTCAAGTAATCATGGGGTCACTATAGCCAGGAACAAATGTCCCAATAATAACATACCTCTCACATGCTCTAATAAAATTATCAAGGATTGGTTGGTCTGTGCACCTTATTAATAGTTGTCATTAGGTGGTTAGGTAAGAGTGAGAGAATTCTTCAGGTGATGGTGAATGAAAAGAGCCATCTACATTTCCTCTCCACCATGAATATTTGGGGGCAATGCACCAAGATTTTATTCTTGTTATTTATCAATAACTACTCCTAAAAAAGGTAGATAATTCTCTAAATTTGGAAAGTTGATTAAAGGATGCAGAATTAAGAACAAAGAATCCTATAGAGATTAATGCAAAAATTGGTGAATCACCAAATCCCCAGAACCTATCAGTCACATGCCTCTTTTGGACTAGAATGCATATAAGCAGACAGCTTTGAAAACTCAGACTTGTGCATCAAATTCCCATATCAGTGACTAATCTTCATGTTGGCCATCACCAAATCTCTTGACTCTGAAGGACAGCGAACCCAGCTTCAGAATTTTTGACAAGGCCAAGTGATTGAGATTGATATGTGAAAATGTTAAATTTTGCTGTACCAAGAACTATATAAGCCAATTGAAGATTGACGTAATGATTCTTTCATTTAATTCTTCCCTTAATATAGCTTCTGCTAGAGCTCAATCCAGGGTTTTAATTTTCAGCAACATTCAAATCTTTCACTGCTCTGAGATCAAGAACAGAATGCGGGCAAAGTAGGTGTGAACCGAAGCGGCTGGCAAACAACAGCCAGCTAGGACCAGCATCAGTATTGGCTGATGAGGCCAATACATTGTCCTAAGACCCTGAGCACCAGACTGCTAAGAGTGGTTATACTATTGGGTGTAGGCAGCATGTATAGGGGGTTATAATATGACATGCAGTTCAGCATTTTTTATTGTTTCTATTTAAATTTTTCTGTTTCTTAGTACTCTGCTTGGAAGGCTTGCTTGTTTGATTTCGGTATCTCCAAAATGTAAACTGGTTACCAGCCAAGGCTATAGAACCCAATCTGTCCTGTTATTTAACCCATAACTGGAGGCAAGAGGCAGGTTAATACCTTTCCCCAAGGGTATTTGCGCGTAAGTGAATGCAAGGAATTCAACTGGAATTCGAATTTAGAACGAAAAATCAAGGAACTGAATTCAAATTCTAGTTGAATTCCTTGCATTCACTTATGCACAAATACTCTTAGAAAGGTTTCAATCTGTCTCTTCCCTCCAGTTATGGGTTAAATAACAGGATAGATTGGGTTCTATAGTCTTGGATGGCAACCAGTCTACTGCAGAAAGTAATGGCAACCTACTACGGGAAAATCTTCTGCCCAGTCAGTCATGTCTCTTTTGAGACAATCGCCCAAGCGTGTATCACATATGGCACCTGAATGACCAAATTTGGGCTCATCCTTTTGCTAACAACCATGGACTATGTTAGTTTTTTTCAGCTGATGTTTAATCCTCTCTTCACACTTTCCTTCAACAGTTTCTGCAATAGTTTAGTGATATAAATACCAAATTGACAATTAAAGAGACAAAAAAAAATAATATCAAAGAGAAATATGGTCTTAAACTTAGAAAACAGAAAAGAAAAGCTTAAAACATGCACAATCCAAAACCTATATATGAACAGTACCCATTTAGACTGAAAGAAAGCAATAAGAAAGTTACCAAATACAGTGTGGGATGAATAAATTGTCTAATAAATTGTTTCAAAGATGAAAATAACACTAACTTCTTATTTTAACATTTACCAAAATGACAAATATCTTGAAATACTAAAAAACGCAACATGCCATTGGATTCAACCAGGGCCTCTTGATAACTTTAAAATCTCCTGCAACTCTTCTGGATGGTCTCATCATTTGAGTTGGTGAATGCTGCCATAATCCTTATCTTCAGCTCATCTTTAGTATTACAAGGAGTTTCATTGGTATCTTGCTTAGCTGCACTTCACACAATAATCAAGGGGGTTGCAGTCTTGGGAGTTAGGGGGCCAGATGTAAGGGTTGATATGGTCATAAAAGTTGTCTGACAGCCATGATTGGCTTCTGCTCGTACAGCATAGTACAGAGTCCTATTGCCAGACAGTGGCTCTTCCAGTAGCCACCTTCTTGACCCAGGGTAGCATTACTTTGTCAAGGCCTGATGTAGGCCTCCATTTTGAGCGAGACCCTCACCAACAAATTCACAAGTTCTTTCCTTATTAAAATATGTTTTCCCAGCTTCATAATCACTATTAAATTAATCTTTTTTCAAATCCTTTGCACTGTCTTCAGACTCTGAACACCCAAACACTGAAATGTCTATATTAAAGTTTCTGGCACAAATACCAAGCAATACAGCATGCCATTTCCAAATTTCTGATGAAGTGAATTGTGTCATGGTGCTCTGATTCTCAGTCAGTTTTCAACTGACCCTACTATTCTGGGTCATCAACAAAATCAAAACCAAACAATGTGCATACATAAAATTAAAACTTATAAGTTGCGACAATTTACCCATCGCACCCTGTATAATGGACAATATCTTAAGATAACTAACCCCCTTTAAAATGTTACTAGACATCTCACTGTAGTCAATCTTCCCCACCACAGGAAGAAGTTCTTGATCTGATGAAATCAGAAGCAAAGCTTGTTGAAAAGTCCTAAGAAGTAAAGAGGCAAATTATAAAGAAGGAAGCAAATCTTGATCTACAATTATTCCACTTAATCATCAATCTGCCAGCAAAAGCTAAAGCTGGTGAAAACATCTTCATCTGATCAACTTTGGCAATGGATTATGGAGGAGGTGGTGATATCAATTTGCAGCATCATCTTTGACAACCAGACTGCAAGTGCTGTTTTCACTGCTACAAAGGTCAGCCATCTCCCCCCCACCACCTCAAGAATTATCATCTCATTCTACAGACAAGAAATGTAATGATGGACAACAGCAATTCATTTCATCCATAAGAGAAAGTTTTATACAACCTTCATCTATCTAATCCCATCTGGATTTAGTTTCATGCTAGTTTTGTTTTTCTTACAGCCAACTTTTAGAGAGATTTTCACCAAAGTAATTCTATTTTCTTTATGGTAATAATTTTTCTGAGTGTCTCTCGTCTCCAATGGAAAAAAAATTAGACAAAACAGACCCACACATACGTTCTGGCATGCTAATAAAATTCAAATTACCTGGCTTGTTTACCTAGGTGTTTCACATATACTTATTAAATTTATCCCTACCCAATCCCAACCAGCCACTGCATATTGACTAATTTTTCTTCTATAAATCCACACTAGTAACTTTTACAGAAATAAACAAGGAATATTACTAACAGTCACTATGGCAGATAAGAATGTTCCTGAGGTAACACACAAAATAATGTTTATGCTTGAAAATGGAAAATGGAGAAGCATTAAAGATGGCATAGTAACAGACCTTTTTAAAGATGCAGGAGAATTCTAAAAAGAATTAGAACATATTTATATAGTGCATATGGAAAAAGAAACATCCTTCCTTCTTTCACAAAACTTAAGTCTAGAAACAGTAATTGAAAGAGTGACAAGAAAACACACAAAGTGGGCAGGACATATAGCAATAAGAAAGTACAACAGTAAAAAGTTGCTCAAGTGCTGCTCATTGGGGAAGAAAATATAATAGGAAATTAATGACAGGATTTTGCTGGTAAGATATGGCAGATGCCTTTATCCTACAGTGGACTAATGATGGCCAATTTGAATATGAAGGAAAGATTAAGAGCTGACTAAAGAGATTATATATATAAGAAAATGAAAACTAGTTTAAGAATCTTAAACAATTCTCTACAGAACCATGTTTTCCTGTATTTTGTCCAATTTAAGAATAAATTTTTTAAGTTAAAATATCTTGTGGTACAGTAGAGGAATCTATACGCATTGCTGACTGAACTTTAACATTTTATGGTTGTTTTCTTCATTTTATATATATATAAAAACTCATGTTTTATCTCACTTCAAAAACTAAACCAAAACAGTAAATAATGGAAAGAAAGCACTGATGAGAATCACTAATCATCGAGGTTTGACAGAAGTAATTCAAATTGACTATGATGTAAAGACACTGAATTAAATAAAGATATGTACCTCCACTTTCTTGCAATAATTTACAATATCTAAGTTTTAAAATGCTTTTGATAAATAAGAAACCTGTTTTGAAGCTGTCACTGAAAGCTAAAAAGATTAAATTTACTATTTTCATTAAGCAAAACAGTCATTTTTCAAACAAAAAATACTGATTGGAATCGATTTTTTCTAAAATAGTTGGATAGCGCCTTTTTTTAACAGTCTTTCATCACAATGTAATTTTACATAAAAATCTTCTAAAAATAGAACTTTTACTGAAACTTTATTTGAGGAATATCAGCTGATTGAAAGTATAATTAATCCGATTTGATACTAGTATAAATAATATTTTAAGTTAAAAAAAAAAAAAAAAAAAAAGCAGGAAAACAGATTTTAAAATTAGCAGTAGTAGTGATTTACATATCTTTCAACACAAAGCTATTTACATATTTATTGCTGATTACAGAGGCTTTATCTGTTAAAACAATTTTAGAAAACGGGTGAACACATTTATATATAATTTTTTAAGTACTCAGTAATCTTATGAATGTAATCTAATTTTAGGAAAATTAGACTTTAAAATTTACTAGCGTCAATCTTATTTTCCGATAATATCATGTATGGTCATCCATACTTTCAAAAGGTTACATTTCATACACATGAAAAAAATTTTAATCTTAGTGTGACGCTTTGTATTGGGTTTTCAATAAGTAAATTGAGTCTTCACATTTTTACTTCAAACAATAATAATGCTGTTACTACATTATTTATAAAAGCAATTACAAGCTTATCTAATTAGATAATTTTATAACATTTTTTTATTTTACTATTTGGAGCAGATTTTTAGGGAAGTGGCCACTGATGAAAAAAAAAAAATACATTCTCCAAGAAGTCGCGTGTTTAACAAATAAAACAAAGCTTGGTCAGAATTCCTAGAAATTTCATGACTTAATGAGGTGAGGGATAACATACAAAGAAAAAAAATTTTAACCAAGATTTTATAAAAATAATTTCCTGAAAATAAGTTTATTTGCAAATAAGCCCTGAAATTTTCATTAAAAATATTATTCGATTTTTGCAAAAATTTTCAAATTCATGTGTTTTTCAGTGGAAATAAAGACAATTCCCATTGTAAACTGATCCCACACTGACTCAAAATATTTTAATTTTTAACCAAAATTTCTAACGTGTTATACACACACACACAGTTTGGTCTCTCCGCTTTATAAAAACTTGACGATCTAAGTTTGGGGCCTTTTTTCATCGTGTTAGGTTGCTTTTTAGTCGAAAAGGTGGAGGTACCTCAAGAGAAGAAACAGTTTTTTTTTGTTTTTTTTTTACTTTGTATAAAGAAAGTGAAACCAATTCTTAATGGCGTTGTGGGTGGGGGAGATTTAACGTCCCACCGCCCTTATACCAGAACCAGATTCTTTGTAGTCCTAGGCCAACAAAATAATCGAATTTAAAAAAAAAAAAGTGCAGGATATGTCTCAATTGTTAAAGTATTTTTTTTTTTAATTAGAGAATAATAAAAAAAGAAAGAGGCATTCATTACAAGAGAAACATGCAATGAAATCGATTTTTTTCCATTCATCTTTTTTCTCTCTATGCCGCTACTTAATTTTATGTTTTCGTGGGTGGCTATAAATAAATAAATAAAAAGCTAAAGCAGCTAAACATCGGTTTTTGCAGTAATTTACGCTTGACTCTGAAGATTTCTTTAAGAAGCTTTGAGCACATTTTCAAACAGTAGCATTAAGTTTTTTTTTGGTTTTTTTTTTAAATCTAAAACACGATCTCTAAAGAGATTCAAATGGACATCTTTTATGACAAGAAGACAAGTTAAATCTTTTTTCTAAAATAAACAATTGTACGTTCGAAATTTCAGTAAGTCTTTGTCACTGGTAGTTTTTGCAAAGATTTCATCATGTCGTTCCTAAAAGCTATATTCATGACAATAAAAAAAGCAAAATATACCGATTTTCTCCGTTGGTACATATAGAATTAGAAAAAGGATAAGCGAGGTTTTATCCATCAAGGTTTCCCCCACCTACACAATCTGTGTGCATGCTACGTGACCACCAAATCATAATCGGACGGTCTCGTGACACAAGGTAACGCTGGACACTTAAACCCAGGCTATATAATTTTTAGTTAATATTTGACAATAAATAGGTGAAGATATTTTTAACTACCTAGGAAAGCAGAAGAGTGAATTATTTAATAGTGACATTGTATATTTTCCGCACACTATCCCTCCGATTAAATCAGGTGTGACACACACACACACTAAGTTTCACCTCTCCTAATCTAATTATAGAACGAAAATCGTTTAAGTTTTAACTTTATTATAACAAAGCGTTTTCGAACAATAACAAAAAGTACTAATTAAATTTTATTACTGCAGGTAAAAAGCGTCCAGTTCTTTTACATCAAATTATTGTGGTGATAAACGAACATATGATATTTTGCCAGTTTGTTTTAGAAGTGGTAATTTTGTTTTATATATTTTTTTTTAGTAAAACAAGAATCGCTAAAGTTTAACGGCTAAACAAACTGGCACCAGAGATAAGGGTAAATTTTCCTTTAAAAACTAGCAGCAAACGAAAGAAGTATTCGACTGGAGGAAGAACGTGTTCTTACCAATTTCTATAAGAAACTGGTAAGAAAATTTTTTATCCAACAAAATATCGACTTCATTATGTCATCTGTATAACCACCCACCCACCCGAATTTTTCAGGAAGCCAGAATATAAACAATTTATTCACATTAAAATCAATTAATCTCTACTCTTTAAGTACATTTATTTGAATTTGATCATGGTCACAAAATTTTTCTGAATACATGAGAAAGCAAACATTTTATTTACCTTCCCCTTTTTCAATTAACGTAAAATACGGAAATGCCATCACTGTCAGAACAGGAAAAAATCCTTCACAGCATTTTAAGTCATATTTTAAGACAATTGTTTACTACTTTTGAAACAGGATGATGAATTAAAAAAAAAAAGTGGCAACAGGTTAATAAAATCACGAAATCTGCAGATCTTGAATCGAGCAATCTTTTTTTTTTTTTTAACTTAAAGACAAACAAGACCGTGAGCTTTTATAATACCTGGCTATTAAAAAAGTAAGAAAAGAAAAGGTGATTTGTTTGTTTTTTTTTTACTTTAAGAAAAAGAAGTTTCAAAGCTATAAGTTTTTTCTTCATAAAATTTCAGTGTCACGATTTTTAAATTTTTTTATTCCGAAGAAAGTGCTTATAAAAAATAAAAATAAAAAGCAATTCTTTGAATTAGGCTTTCTTAATGAGATTACGAAAGGAGACAACTGTTCAATATCCATAATCAACTTTTTAAAATTAGAAACATGCAAATTGCCTTGACAAGAAAAATATTATATAATTAAAAACAGAAAAACTGCTACCAAGAAATAAAAAAACTTAGAACTTGAACATCTGTTTTCTTGAAGATACCATGAATGTTTTTAGACTCAAATAACTATTAAAAGGTTGTTAATGCTCATTGTTCTTCATATGAAGAAAAAAGAAAATTAAGTCTAAATGTTGTTAATAAAATTTAGATAGGGGAGGGGAATAATCAACAAATGACATTTTCTTTTCTCGTGAATTGGAATGCGGATTTTAACCCTACCCACCCAAAGTTAGAAACTAAAAACAAATTGATTAACTAACAATATTATCAAACAAAAGTTAATTTGGGGATATATGAAAGAATTGTCACACAAAATATTGCTGTGTGTGTTTGTGTGCGTGCGTATTATGGACAATTTCTGATGTGGTTTCGTTGAGGTTTGTTTCTTTTAAAAATGTTTAATTTTTTTATGTTTGAATACAATTTTGAATGAAATTGTGTTAAACTGTCATCGGTACAGATGGTGTACTTAACTTTCATATAATTAAAAAAAAATAAACAGAAATTAAACTAAAGAAAAACGATAGCCACACCAAAAGAGGGTCTGAACTGAAATAAAACATCAATATCATATTGCTGATAGGAAACAAGTTAACGAAGCTCTGACAATAACAACAACCCCCGCCGCCGACAATTAGTAGTCGTAAAAATGGTCATTACTTACTAGATATGTTCAACGAGGAAAAGTCTCTGGCTCGTTCTGAAGCAATACTATAAAGCATACGTTGTAAAGAGGTTTGTTCTTCGGATTCTGTTGTAGACTGTTCTTCGACAGTCTCGGAAAATTCCTCACTTGCTTCGGATGGCTCCTTGCTTGCCGCATCCTGAACCCTCTCTTCCTCGTCGTCGGCCATCTTTAATCGTTACCCGTGATCCGTCGCTACTCAGGGAGCATTCCCTATTTTATGGTAGGAAATGACGGCGCTACAACAATGAATGATCCCTCTATAAAATTGCACAACAGCTTTCAATATAGCATCTTTCAAAGAGAGAAACGAAAAACAGGGGGGAAATGGGCTTTAGATTAAAACAAATTGCTTCTAAATATGCAATTAAATTAAATAAATGCAATTAAATAAATAAATCCATTAAAATGTTTGGTTAGCTTTGTTCCAAGTTTATCATTTATGAAAATAAACAAATCCCCCGCTCTCAACTAAGTCACATGACATATTGTCACATGACATATTTTCTGCACTTTCTCTGTTATCTAATCTTTTTCTATGCATTTTTCTTAATTTTATTTAATTTATATGGGAAAAAATATTAAGTGTATTAAGAAGAATACACATCGAAGCTGATTATACTTTGTTTAATTTTTTAATATTTAACTTTATGTAAGAAGCATTAGTACTTTGTATTTTAGGATTCAAACCTTATCTATATAATTCTCAAAGTTTGTAAACTAGTCTAAAGGTAATTCAGTTACCTCGAATTGTTTGCGCATAAACAAAATTTGTTTTTTTATTGAGAATTTAAATTCCACTGATAAGAAATTAGTTATTAACTATGAAAAAATGGAACAATGAATTAATTAAAAATGTAAAACAACTTGACATTTTTAAGTTAATCATTAGCTTCAGAATCAATTTTGTGAGAATATGATATATAAATTTCTATATATCAGAACTTTAGGTAATTGAACGACAATGGAAAAAATTCTAAAAAACATATTTTGTTTTTTAAAAGAACTTCATTAGGCTAAATATAATGTTTTCATTGATGGCAATCATCAGACATCATAAATTTAAAAATTTAGATATAAAAGTTAGCATCCCTATAACTTCAGTGTTTCCTATAAGTGCATAATTAAAATTAATGGTTTCATTTATATTTCAGTCCTTCTTACATATATGTAATTCTATCAATTAGAACATTATTTTAGTGTGATAAAGATAAAAAAGTTAATGTTAACAAAATTATAACATTTTAAAAACAACAGAAACTTTTTTAACATTTCACCCCAAGCAAGGCAATAAAGCCACTAAGGTGAATGGGGCTATAGTCACGTGTATTTCCACACAACTACATTCACTCATTGTACATATACACACACGACAATCACATGATAATCTTGCTTTCCCGCTCTTTTAAGGATGTATATATAGCAAACATGTGGTACATCCAGGACAGTAGCAGCAGAACCAGAGAACACAAAGGAAGGCAGTTCACGGCTGCCCCTAATAGCATTCCGCTATTGCGGGGTTCGCGCTCTTCAATATCAAGCTATTCTCTCACATACCTGCACTAATTGTAGGACACAAGTAGATGCATGTTTATTTCTTTCAATAACACCTGTACAAATTACTACAGTTGGCACAAGATTTCTCGTCAGTATAAAATGTAAGTCCAACTCACCTTCTCTTACTGAACCAATCTTCTAAAACTCATAAGATGAACCTATTCACAAATTTATTATTCTACACCAAATTTCTATCAATATTAATCCAAACATAAATTACATTTGACACAGCTAAGTTTTCCAGCAACAAAGAACTTTACAACTTACCTAAAAACTTTAACACAATCTTCTGCAGAAAATGAAAGACATTTTAATCAGACACACTCAACATTTGTACAAAATATGTAAATCTTGTTATTTGTTAATACACTTTATTTTATAACAAATAATGCTTTGATCATTTATTCAATGTTCCATTTGTTAATTTGATGAGTGATTGCAACCTTACAGAATTATTGTTGGAATGCAGAAATTCAGTTATGAAGTCTTTAGGAATGACCTTGTGCCATGTAAAAGTCAAACCTAAAATTTCTACGCATATTGAGGCCCCAACAGGGCTATTGAGTGAAAGAATATGAGGAAAAGAAAAACATTATTAAGGAATGTTTTTCTTTTCTCATATTATGAACTGTTTAATTATGAACTAAACTAATTCAAGGTTATAAAATGAAAAAGCATTTAAAATATATTGGAGACATTATAAATTGTTTTGTGGATGTCACCTGAAAGGTATTGGGTTTATTTTATTTCATAATGTTATAAATTAATCATTTCATATCATATAAAACAGACTAGCAGAGTAAATTAACAAATAAAATATTAAATATATTGGAAATATACCCTATTTTCAATACAATTACATACCCATATATATACCATATAAAAGCACACTCAAACATAATTTTCTACTCAATAACAGACAATATTACAAACATGCCAAAAAGATTCCACAATACAACCCACACCTTTTAAATCAAAGTATCTATTGGTTAGGATGTGTGTTGTGGTCCAGTGGATATCAACTTGGAATGACAAATCAGGGAGCCAAGTTCAAATTCCAGTTGAATTCCTTGCATTCACTTACACACAAATACTCTTGGGAAAGGTATTAATTGGTCTCTTCCCTCCATTTATGGGTTAAATAATAGGACAGATTGGGTTCTATAGCTTTGGCTGGCAATCAATCTACCACAGAAAGCAATGGCAACCTACTGCAGGATAATCTTCTACCCAGTCAGTTATGTCTCTTTCGAGACATGATCACCAAAAGCATGTGTCACGTATGGCCCTTAACTGACTGACTGATCTATTGGTTAAAAATTAATATCACCATGTGACCAATCAGAGAAAATTAAAACCCTATTTATCTCGTGCTTATTTTGGGAAAAAAATCTTATAAGAAAAAAACTCACAGATTATGGCTTGATTTTAATTTTGACAGATTTTGACAAAACTCACAGATTTTGACAGATGCAGCTGCATCCAAGCCAAGGAAATGCATGTGCTGAAAGAAACATGTCAGCAACTTCAAATGAATCATCTCCAACAACAGCATGAATAGCCAGTTGGTAACTTTAAACAAATCATCTCGAACAACAACAATAACAAAGACAGTCAGTGAGTTTTCATTAAATAAAAGTCTTTTTCCAACCACAGCTTTGACTGGGAACAAACTATTTAAAAGTCTTTTCTCAAACACAGGTTTTTTTTCTGTGGACCATCAATGTAAAAGTTTTTTTCTAAACTACAGTTTTTCTGTGCATCAACTACCCAAAAACTTAAACAACTAAAGATTATTTTTACTTTTTTTTTAAAACTCTTTTGTATTCATGCACATATGCTTGTAAATACAAATGATTTATTTCACAGACATAAGCATGTTTTCTTTATTTTTATTCTATTATTCTTTGAAATTTGGATGTTTGGATTTTTAATATAACAAAATCTAGACATCAGAATTTCCTACAAATTCTTCATATCTGCATATAACTGAAAAAGAAGCTTTTCTTTTGGGAGCCATTGAATTTCATAAAAGATGAAACAATTTTCTAAAAATTTACATACTAATCAATATGTTTTTTGCAAAAAAAAAAAACAAAAAAATGTTTAAGCTTGTACAGAAGCTTTATTCAATGCCATTTGACGACTGCCCATAAGTGAGGTTCTACCATTTCTGTTATAGTCAAGTAGTTCATGGGGGAGACAACTATCGTTGCCTTTCACCACAGTTTTATTCTTCATATTATCATTTATAAATCAGTTATGTGTACTCTTACATTCTATTTTATAAGATTTCTTATCATAAACTTTCTTCTGAAACATAAATTAGACTTTATCATTTAAATAAAGTAGCAACTCAGAAGTAGGAAAATAAGCATTGTAACTTTTTTTGCTAAAAACTTCGGTTTTTTTAAATTTTCTTTATAATCATTTTACCCCCAAGCAAAGCAGAACTGCTACTGGTGTGCAGGGGGTTACAGTGAGAGAAAAACAAGGTACAGGGGATGATTAAAAAAGAATAAGAGATGAATGGGAATCAAGGAGATAGAAGATGGTAATTGATGTTGCATTTAAACTTTTGGAAATTGTAGCTATCAAGGAAGCAAGCAAATGAAAGGGAGTTCCACAAGCAGAAAATGAGAGAAAAGAAATTATTAAAATAGACGAGGAGTGTTACGTTTAACTACTTTGATGCCAATCTAGTAGAATGAGTTAATACATGTGGTCGGGGAACCAGGAAGAAAAGCTCATCAGAGCAGTTGCCATGAAAATACTTGTAGAAAAGACAGAAAGAAGCCACATTACATTGGTGAGAAAGTGACTGAAGGTGGGCTGCCATGTCAGGATCGATTATATTGCAGATCCTTCTTTTGGATTTTGTCAATAACCTCTAGATGAATAGCAGGAACACCTGACCTGATATGGCAACAGTATTCTGTTATAACTTTGTAGTGGTCTGGACAAATTGGGTTCTAATATGTAGTAGACTGACCGTTGGGGTAGTAATTTCAACAGTGAAAAGTAGGTTGGTTGTGCAAACCACAACATTTATAAATAAAATAACTCAAAGCACAATGTAACGAATATAACGACATTGTATTAAGTAAGGTTACAGAACTGTATAATTTGTGAATGTAAGATGTTGTGAAAAGAGTTCTCTCTTAGATATTAACAATATTATCTCAATATTCATATTAGAATAGTTCCTGAAAGGAAGTAATATGTTTGTACTGAATAGTAGTGAATATAATTATACATGTATTGAAATGTTCTTATAAGATAGAGAGAAACATTTTTATGTGGCTAATTGCTGAATGCAATTAGCACAGTATGTGAATTGGAAGAGACGAACGGTATTCGGACTTATGCTCCGAAAAACAGCCTCCAACTGGCTAAACACGTGTGGAAATCAGTTTATATATTTCTTAATAAACGCGGAAAAAAAGAAAGTTTCACATGCGGTCCTCACGTAAGTGTGTGTGGGTATATGTATATGAATGTATGTGCATGGCGATATGTATGTAGGTATGTAAGTGCATGTAGAAGTGATTCTATAACCTAAAATGAGTAATAACCCAAAACAGAAGTTGGAAATAGTCATCTAATATCAAATACAAAACTCCCAAGCTGCATGAAGTAAATAACCACTGCTAGTAGAGAACTGCTAGGCAGTAAGAAAAATACAACATTTTCTCAATAAAATCCAACATACTGTATAAGAATTCCTTCAAACTGGTGACCTGACAGTTCAAAGGTTACAATATTTTGGCTAACACTACCTACCAATATGTAAGAGACACATTAAATTTTTTAAAATATCAAATAAAATGAAATTACAAAGAAAGAATCAAATCTTATACAAGATGACATATAAATCACTAAGAAAACTAAGTTCATTGATTTACCAGTCGTCTTTGATTTGTTAAGGACAAAATCTCATAAGAAATATTAAAAGTATTCTCTAATATATATTTGTATTGTTCTTCACTTTTATACTTTCACAATAAAAATTATCTCATTTTTCTCATCATTTTTTTCTCTTTGAAACTTGTAGATGTCTATTTTCTTTTTACTATTTTCTTTTTTGTTTTCTCTCTAATTTTTGGTTTCCTCATTTTATTGGAATTTTATTCTCTTTTTTCTTTTTTTTTCTTTTTTTTATTGTTTCTTTCGTTAACCGAATTTCTGTACTTTTTATCTGCAATAATAAAACAGCAGATAAGATATTAAATCAATGATATGAAACCATATCCGTAATATCAAGTAAAACAGTTTTTTTTTTTTTTACTCTTTTGCATTTGTTCATTTTTCTTTTTTAACCCCCAACATAATGACTTTGCCATTATCAAAGCTGTTTAATGCTCAGTTCAAAAAGTGGAAGAGAAAAATGGATTTCATTTTTCTAGTTATCAAAATGTAGCTTTCACATGTTTTTGTTTGAATTTTAATTCCTCTTAAAATTTCTATTTATTTTTTATTACTTTTCTTTTATTCCTATTCATCAAGTTGTTAACTCGATGCAACTTTTAGTAATTTCCATCATGGGTATCCAGTAGAGGGAACAAACAAGTCATTTGCTTACCACTCCCTGGATACATAGTCAACAACACTATCTGGTTCATCTAATAGGTCATACTAAAATACAATACAAATGATAGTAATAGTATTCTCAACAATACCTATTGTGAAACAGGATTGCCAGTAGGATATATTTTAAATATATCTTTTTGGCCCCATCCCATTAGAAAAATGGTGGCAGATACCATTGCTTGATATCAAGCTTTATAATTACTTATAATGATGGGGAATATGGTAAAATATTTTTTTCATGTGGTTCCTTTATAGACAGAAACAGGAGAATCCTTACAACTTTGAAGGAGCGCATTCCTTTAATTGCGTCCTTACTTAATAATTTGCTTTCTGCACTTTTTTCCCAATAATGTACTCAACAGAATGTAAACATTGCAATTCAAAACATGATTAAAATGCTGATATCTGGTTTCACAGAGAAGCATGTGAAAATGAAAACATGGGCAAATTGGTTTAGCATTTTACACAAGCCAAAAAAAATCTATCTAAAATTAATAATAACATATAATAACCAAAAATACTTTAATAACTGGAGTATTCATTTATGATGGTTTTGACTTTCATGAAAATCATGAAATTCTCGTGATTTCTCAAGAACTATATCTACATTTTTGACTCATGAAAAATAAACCCATATCATCTGAAATGACCCTTTCTAGTAAGCAAACACAATTTTGAAATAGAACCAAAAAATGATTTCAACTTTCAGTAGCGAGAACAGATATAGTTATAGGTGAAATAAAAATTTGTGTGTCCTAGACTTATCTAATTTGTATATCTTTGGTATATATTTTTTCCAATTTAACCTCATTTAATTTTAGACTTTTCAGAAAATATAACATTTAAAATCAAACCAACCAACACCTGCAGAATCATAGTATTTGTATTTTCTCTATCATGAGCATTATTATATCTGTATTTCATGGATGGAACAGAATGGCTGAAAGGAAAATGAATGACAAACATGCATTGTTCTCAGACAACTTTTGTAATGCTACAATGGACACAAAATCGTATATACCTGCATCCTGAGCAACAAATAATATATGTCTTCATATAAAGTAGAGTGTAAGGAGAAACAAATTGGAAGTGTCTTATATATAATAGGAAGATTCTTCTGTGTTTCTGGAAAAGCCATGTTTAGGACTCCAAATTCAAACAGGCTGGCTTAATCTACTATATCCTAGGTGAGGACATAGTCCATGAAGGGAAAACGATGAGTCTTGGGTTTTCTCAAATTGAGGATTGTGAGCTGGAGGTTCTTTCGATATCTGGGAAAGATATATTCAAAAAAAAAAATGGCACCTTAGGCTTATAAGCTTTGTTCAGGCCACGGATGCCTGAGTAAAAAAAAGCAACCTTTCAGTATGGCTACTGTTAACCGACTGATTGACTGGCCACTCTTGTTGCTGTATGAATTGATGTCCCTACACTAAGCAGCCATCACATAACTCATGACTTATCTTCATTAAAGGGAGATAATTGTCTCCAGTATCCTTACAACACATATATCTCAAGCAAATCTAAATCTATCTAAATCTAAACTTATTTATAAATGAAACTTTGTGTGTGTGTGTGTGTGTGTGTGTGTGTGTGTGTGTGTGTGTATCCGTTACCTATAGACTACGAAACGGCTGAACCGATTTTCTTGAAAATTTACACAGTTGTACTATAAGCATCTGCGAGTGTTCTTAGCTGGGTTTTGTGTCAAGGTACCCCTGATAAATATCGAAAATCGATAATCAAAAAAATTGGGTTATAGAAGGAGTGGTCCAATTTTAATCAAATTTGATACACTCATAGACAAAGACATAAGAAACGATATTCGGAAGTTTCAAGGTTTCAGTTCTTACAATAGTGCAGAAAATTGATAATATATATATATATATATACAGAAAAGGCAAGATGTTTGTATGTGTGTCTGTTTATCTGCCTGTATGTCTATTTTTTCAGCCCTTTTATTTTAGTTTTTGCTTCAGGTTTGGCTCTAAATAGGTATAATTGTAGTTCTTAGTCTCAGCCATGATACCATTTACTCAGATGATTTATTTAGCCTTCAAAATCCAGTTTACGACGAAAAAAAACTTATTTGATATCGATACCAGGAAATCAAAATTTGACTTACATCCATTCATTTGTCTTTCAGTCTATGGTTTCGCTTTGACTGGAAATAACTAATGCTTTTTAGTCTTTCGTGCCAATGTCCAAAGAATCTGAGCTCCAGGACCATGGATTAGTTTTAAAGCTTTCATTACACCCGAGCAACGCCGGGCTATATTGCTAGTTAAAAATAAATCAAAGAAGGGAATATTGCTTCCCTATGAATTCCTGGCAGAAAACCAAGTAAAACACTAAAACATTTTAAACAGTCTGATGACAAGAAATACCAACTTTTTTGTCACCATATTGTTAAAAGATGAGAAATGAATACTATATGTTAATGGAAAAGGCAAAAATAACAATTATTATCCTCCTATGTTGAACTGATTCTACCACTTAAACCAGAACTTTATAAAAAAAAAAAAAAAAATTTATTATCCTTCTTGTAGAACTTGACAACTATTATCTAGTACAGAGTTGACCAAACAGTGGCTCAAGCGGCACATGTGGCTCTTTATGCTTTAATATGTGGCTATATATTTTTATCACAGTTAATATAAAAGGTAAATAAGACAAATTTCAAGCCAAGAGCCTGATATTTGTATCATTGTCTGTTTGCTAGAAAAATATTATAAGATTGTAATAAGGAAGTCAGTCAGTTAAATGCCATACGTGATACACGCTTGGGCGATCATATATGACTGACTGGGCAGAAGATTATCCCGCAGTAGGTTGCCATTGCTTTTTGTGGTAGACTGGTTGTCAGCCAAGGCTATAGAACCCAATCTGTCCTGTTATTTAACCCATAACTGGGAGGAAAAGACAGATTAATACCTTTCTCAAGAGTATTTGCACGTAAGTGAATGCAATGAATTCAACTGGAATTCGAACCTGGCTCCCTGATTTCTCGTTCCGAGCCGATATCCACTGCACCACAACGCACATAAGGAAGTATCTGATTAAAATAGCTCTAATTTTATCAGTTTGCTATTTTTTATATATTTTCCTCCATGTTTTGACCAAATATTTAATAAGACAAATATTATTAATTTTTTTTTTTTACTCTTAGTGTTATTTTTGACAGTCTAATTTTATGTTACTGACATTAAAATGCACACGTATTTCTTGAAAGTGCCTGTAGTTCATTACTCTATTAAATACATCTAATATAATTAAAACAAACATCAGTCAAGATTTTAAAAATATTTGGTATGTATATATATATATATATATATATATATATATATATATATATACAGGGGCCGTAGCTAATGCTAAAAAAACACCAGACACAGAGAAAATTGCCCAGACTTATTAGTTGACAATGTGATGACATCATCAGTGTCGTCCGTTTCCAGAAACTATGATTTTTGCAGATTTTTTCAGTTATTCCAATGGAAATTAGGCACAGAATGTGAACAAAAGCAGGAAATCAGGTTTGGATTTTCTGAGTATAACCAGTCTTTTCTCCCAAAATTAATAAATAAACAAACAAATTTTTACTGCGTTCATTCAAATGTTTTCTTCGTTTTTCTTTCTTTCTTTCTTTCTTTCTTTCTTTCTTTCTCTCCTTCTTGGTGAATTGTTTAGTTTGATTTCTGACAAAGACATTTTTCCTTGCCCTGATTTTCACTATGATTGCACGGATCGGCCTGGACCCATGCCCGGTGTGCCCGGTAGTCAGATACAGCCATATATATATATATATATATATATATATATATATATATATGGCTGTATCTGAAGTGGACATTAAAATGCTATTTTTAGTGATTACTGAAACTAATACAAATTAACAGTTTAAAAACCTGCATACCTGAATAAATATTGCATACATGCATTTCTTAATATTTTTAGAAAACGTTTGTAACAAAATGTGTATGTAACAAAAATGTATGTGAAAATTTTGTTCATGCCTCATGGCTCTCAAACATTTGAACTTTATTGTAAATGGCTCTGAAGCAAGTTTAGACACACCTGCTCTAGTATAAAAAAATTACAATAGATGCAAATTGCCAATAATCCAAGTATGCCATTGATACATTATAGTATAAAAACAGTATTGGTAAACAGAAAGGATAACAATACAAAGACTCACTCAGAAAAGCAAATACAGTTAGACAGGAAAGTTTTTACCTTTTGATTTTTATTTGTTTTGAAGTGGACATTAAAATGCTATTTTTAGTTCAACCATAAATTCTGTGCAAAAAGAAGATTACTGCACAAAAGAATTTGAATTTTGCCAGTCAGATTTCCTAGCCAATCAAAACCAAGAGATACTGTTATCCAATTAAAAAAAACAGCCAATCAAAAGTTTGATTTTGAACTGGCACCAACACAGTTTTCTTTTGAAATGACAATGCATGTATTTTGATTAATTTACTCACTTTTTCACCTTCCACTTTTGTTCATTTGTTATTTTTTACTAAAATAAATATTCAACATGTTTAATCAGCTTTGCTTTGGCATATTTTCAAGTCACTGATCACATGACCAACATTTATTTTCATCCTGAAGAATTTTTATCATTGAAATATCAAATCTCTCTTTCATTCAAGATCAGTTGACATATTGGAAGATAGATAATATATATGTGCATTTGCATCTGTTTTTATTGACATTTTAAAAATGCTCTTTTACAATGCAACGAAACAAGTATGATTAATAGATCAAAATGAATGACCTTTGCTTTTGAATGTGAATATTGGTTATATTTCACTCAATGACTCATAGACCTTCAGGAAGTGAGCAATCATGTTCTTCCAATCTTTTGTTACTCTCAACAATGTTTGCTCTTTTAGGATCCATGTAGCCCATCTATTTAAAAAACGTATATCTGCATTAATTTTACTGATATTATTATTAAGAAGTAATCAAACTATTTGATTTACTTCCAAAACGGTTTACTAGATTGAGTTGAGCTTAGTTTATATCCAATAAATTTACTTTCAAAGTCATGTACCAGACTCAGTTGAGTCTAGTTTATTAACTAATTTGCTTCGAACATATTTTTCCAGACTGAGCTTAGTTCATATCCAACAAATTTAATTCTAATATCTTTTTCAATACAAAGCCTAGTTTATATCTTGTACCAGACTGAGTTGAGCTTAGTTTATATCCAACTAATACATTTCTAAGATCATGTGTCAGACTAACTTGAGCTTTGTTTATATCCAACTAATTTATTCCAAGATCATTTTCAAGTCAGAGCTCAGATTATATCCAACTAATTTACTTCCAAGATCTTGTACCAAACTGAGTTGAGCTTAGTTTATATCCAACAAAGTCACTTCCAAGATCATGTACCATACTGAGTTGAGCACAGTTTTTGCTCTAGATCAAGCTGATCTTAGCACAAACCCAACTAATTTTCCTTGATGGTTGTTGATTATCTTTTGCTTCTATCTTCCAAAAAGTACTTGACCTCTGCATTCAAGTAGATGAAAGTAACTTTCTCAGTTGTAACTGAAGTTTTTACTTCAAAAGAAAAATCTTTATATCAGTTTTTAATAACATATTTTCAAACACTTTGAATGTTTATCCTTGTATATATCTTGTGGTTATATTACATTTGCCTTGAGTTTATATCATTTGAATTGACATTTTCATTGATCTCTCTTGTTTAGCCAATCAAATATTGATTAATCATAAGAACCTTTGCTAGAATTCTGTTTTGTTTTTTTTTTACTTTTTTCTCAAAGAGCCTAATAGACATTCACACATTTCTATGTACATATGTAGCCCTAAACATGCAAGAAGACACATACTGATATGCACATCTATTTACACATACTTTCATGCCCAGAACAAACATACCTACAAGCCAGAACACTTGACTCTTTACTTTCTGGAAATCAGAATCTGATTTTGACCTTTCACTTATGACTGCTTGCACTTTTCAGGGGTTGTTTGATATTTTCATTTGTTTTATCAGCTGTCAAAATAAATGTCACTGAATTGATTTCAATTCTAAGTTCTCTTTCTGTCTGCAACCTCAGCAAATTTTTGAAATATTTGATTTGCTTAACTTTGACATTTGTTGTATGATTTTATAAAATTAATTTTACTGAAGTCACCAATTAATTCCTACCTTTAAAATTAATTCATGCATTCCTGGATTCTGGAGTGTGGGATATTTCAGCTAAGAAAGGATGACTATATTATAGCTCAGAGGAGGCCGAATTATAATTCAAGTGGATCAAATAGTATGGCTCAGGAGAGGTCAAACTGTATAATTCAGGTAGATTGAATAGTATGGCTCAGGAGAAGTCAAACAGTATTACTCCTTCAAACTATGTTTCACAAGCTATATTTGCCTTTTTGAAATTTAATGTTCACTTGTGGAAATATGTTGGCTGAGTTCTTTTCCTCATCAAAGTTAGTATAAATGGCAGGAAGAAAATGTCCAGCTTTATAATTCATTGAATTTTTATATATATATATATATATATATATATATATATATATATATATATAGATACATGCGAATTTGCAACCCTGGGTTTCATGCATGATCACAAGAGTGTGAGACCCAGTGTTACAAACTCACACCTATCTATATGAACATGTCAGCTCTAGCACTCATATTGAGCACTTTCAAATAAGTACCGTGCATATATAATATATAATATATATAACAAATTGCATATATATATTGATATTTATAATTATATACATACACTTTTCACACACATATATATATATATATATATATATATATATATATATATATTCAAAATAATAACTAAATAAATTCTGCAAGTATCTAAGTTTTAAATTTATACTAAGATAAACTTTAAGAAAAACCATTAACAAACAGAACCTAATTCCGTTACAATCCGGCGCACTAAGGCGTTGGATAAGAGGGGGGAAAAAAAAAGAAATCCGCGGAATAAAGACAAGACATACGATACTCCGCAGTAAAGAAAAAAAAACCCAAACAGAACCAACCACAAAAAAAAGAAAGAAAAAGTGCTCGATACAAAATACAAACGAAATGCAAAAGTAGAGCAAAGATACACAAAGAATCTCAAGCTAGCCAAAACCTACCGCGGTAGGTTTTGGCTAGCTTGAGATTCTTTGTGTATATATATATATATATATATATATATATATATATATATATAGTCTGTTTGTGGATAGTCAGTTTATTCTTTTTTTATATATAGAAATAAACAGATAATCCCCTTAAATACAAGTATCCTTAAAAAATAATAATGTTAAAACAAACAAAAATCAAATTATGTCAGCTAAATAGTAGTTTTGTAAATTTCCATATAACTCCATAATATATATAGGAGAGAATGATAGGGTCTGGCACGTCAGCCTTCTGTGGAAGCTATGGGGTTATGGTATCACTGGATGACTGCTTGGTTTGATCCAATCTTTCATATCAAATCACGTAATGAAGGTCATCTTGAACGGGTATGTCTCTTCATCCTACCACGTGAATGCTGGCATCCCCCAGGTCTCTATCCTAGGCCTGATGCTCGTTCTGATCTTTATAAATGATCTCCCTGATGTGATCAAATCCCAAGTAGGCTTCTATGCAGATGACACCACCATTTACTCCCACATCAGTAAGAAATCTGGTAAGGCGAACAAACATAACCTCCCTACTGATCTTAAGAAACACCACTACTCTGTAGTAGACTGGGGTAAGAAATGGCTTGTAAATTTCGATGATTCTAAAACGAAGCTGCTATCTGTCAACCATCACAGGCAGTCTCTCCTGCCCACCATGAGCATGGACCAAGTGAGTCTCTCTAAAAGCAGTATACTGCACCTCGTCAGCCTCACCCTCTCTTCTGACCTCAAGTGGAACCTTTACATTGAATCAATAGCTAAATCCACTGCTAGGAAATGTTGGGTCACTGTGTCGGGCCAGGATATTTTTTCCACCTTAATCCATCTAGCAAATATACAAATCAATGATCCAACCATGCATAGAATACTGACGTCATATCTGGTCAGGCGCCCCTGCTGTTCATCTCAGGGTTCTTGACAGGCTCCAAAGGATTAGAGATTAATATGATCCATTCAGATCTGGCAGCTTGACTCCAGCCACTTTCTCACTAGCAGGATGTGGCTTTCTTCTGTTTCTTCTACAAATATTTTCATGGCTTCTGCTCCGATGAGCTTAGATCACTGGTGCCTCCTCTACAAGAATTTACTTGAGCAACCAGACTGGCAACAAGGTCCCACTCTTTTACAGCTAAATCTACCAAATGCAGCTGACAATTCTACTCCAACAGCTTCTTTTCTCGCACTTCCCGCCTGTGGAGCTCTCTTCTATATACTTGCTTTCCTGACAGCTTCAACCTCCATGAATTTAAATGCAATGTCAGTTCCCATCTCATATTTGCTTGACTCCTGTTCTTCCTTCATCCTTTCCACATCACCCTGTGTATCTTGTTCTTTTCCTTTCTCATTCTACTTTTGCAACTGTCATCACACCTATATTCCCATCCTTCTCTTGTCCTTTCTCTCTACCTTTGCAACCGTCATCACACCTGTATTCCCATCCTTCTCTTGTCCTTTCTCTCTACCTTTGCAACCGTCATCACACCTGTATTCCCATCCTTCTCTTGTCCTTTCTCTCTACCTTTGCAACCGTCATCACACCTGTATTCCCATCCTTCTCTTGTCCTTTCTCTCTACCTTTGCAACCGTCATCACACCTGTATTCCCATCCTTCTCTTGTCCTTTCTCTCTACCTTTGCAACCGTCATCACACCTGTATTCCCATCCTTCTCTTGTCCTTTCTCTGACATGCCCTGTAACTGGTTTTTCTTTCTCTTTGCACTCCTCCTGCTTAAACTTTTACTATCTTATGTAGCCCCATGTGTATTAGTGGCAGTACCACCTTGCTTGGGGTGAAACAATTAAAAAATATCACCCTAAGCAAGGCAGTCAGTCAGTTAAGTGCTATACATGAAACACGCTTGGGCGATCATGTCTTGAAAGAGACATGACTGACTGGGTAGAAGATTATCCCGCAGTAGGTTGCCATTGCTTTCTGCTGTAGACTGGTTGCCAGCCAAGGTTATAGAACTCAATCTTTCCTGTTATTTAACCCATAACTGGAAGGAAGAGATGGATTAATATCTTTCCCAAGGGTAATTGCGCATAAGTGAATGCAATGAATTCAACTGGAATTTGAACTCGGATCCCCGATTTCTCATTCCGAGCCTATATTCACTGCACCACAATGCACATGTATAGCCACTAGAACACAAGGAGTTACAGGGTGTGGAAGAATTAGGAACAGAAACATTAATAATGAGCAGAAAGAAAAAAAGTAATCAGAAGGACAGTTGCAACAATTGACATTGCATTTGAATTTTTGCAGATTAAATTTGGCTTGAAAAAATGGAACCAGAAGGGACTTCCACAAGCAACAAGTGTGAGAAAAGAAACTGTTAGCATGTAAGTTATGGTTACATCCAGCCAGTTCAACTGTAAATTAATGAGATCTTGATGGCAGTCTAATTTTGTGATTAAGTTCCTAAAGTCTAGGTACCAAAGCAAAGAGCTCATCCGAACAATTACCATGAAAGTATTTATAAAAAGCTACAGGTAAGTGACTGAAGCCAAGCCACCAGATCAGGACCAATATATATATATATATATATGCACACATATTTTTTACTCCAACTGTGTATATATATAATGAATTAGAGCACTCTGGCTATTGGGCGTGTATAATCATAATATACATGCTAAAAAGTCTGCCTTCTTCTACCGTGCACCCATGACCCAGTGGTAGAATCACCAACTGACGCCACTTCGGTCAGGTTTCAATCCTGGGTTAAAAGCAATTGGAGTCTAACCATACTGATGAGCTGTGATACAGTGAAACAGATCTGTCTGCAGATGACTATTGTTTGATACTTAGTTTTTGGTCCTAATAGGGTTAGACCAGTACACATTTGTATTAAAAAGTGTTCTATACAATTATATTGTAGAACTTTTGAATATTTTTCATTTTTAAACAAGTTATTTTGCTACCTTGGTTTCTACCATGAGTGGTGCTTTCAGGTGATTTTTAATAAATAATTTAATAATTAATAGTTATTAAAAATCGGCAGAACATACCACCCATGGTAGAAACCAAGGTAGCAAAATAACTCGTTTAAAAATGAAAAAAAAAAAATATATATATATATATATATATATATATATATATATATAATGAAAAACTCAAACATTTGACAAAAACAATATTTGACAAAAATAGAGTTAAATTAATTAAAAAGTGCAGATTCTTCTTTGGTTCTTATCAAAGAACTCAAGACAAAGAGCAGGAGCACCTAACCATATGCAGCAGCAATATTCTAAGCATGGACAAATAGTAGACTTATAGATATGTAAAATAGATTCTGGAGAGAAAAATTGTTTCACATAGTACAATGAACTGATTTTCTCAGCAGCTGACCAAGCAATAGATTCAATTCTACTTCAATTCAATAGAGTCTTTCTACTTCATGTCAGCTGGGAACGTTAGTCCAAGAAGGTGTAATGAGTTGCTTTCCTGGAGGTTGGCATCAGTCATGCTGATGGAAGGCAAAGAGGAATCTCTCAGATGATTAATGGAAAGAAGTTTAGTTTTTGTGGTGTTAAAAGTGACAAGCAATGGTCTTTCTTGGAGTCATTTTGGACATCATCTACCATTTTGACCTTGTCATCCTGATCAGCTGTACTATCAACCCAGGAATAAATGGTTTTGTCATCAGTGTAGAGAGCTGATGTCATCAGGAAGGTCATTGATGAAAATTAAAAATTGTGTAGGATTGAGGATGAAGACCTGGAAGACATCCATCTTTGTATGAAAGGATCTAGACAAGTGGCTGTTCAGATTAACTTTTATTTCATGATTTCAGAGGAAAGACTGGATCAGCTCAAAAATATGTTCAAAGACACTGTAACTTTTCAACTTGTGGAGAAGACCTAGTCAAAGACAGTTCTATATTTGCATGCATACTTCTCAAAAAAATATCATTTCATCAATTACAAAATTTCTCACCCACCATGGGCCTTTTTCGAAGTTCTTTTTAATATAGGTTTTCCGTTTGCTTTCTATGTGTCTTTGTTGATTATCATTATATCAATACTAGTGTCTAATTGCATTTTTACATCCACATTATTAATTTTCACATTGACAAATTTTCTTCCGTTTTCTGTCATAATGCTGTGTACGAAATTTTTTCTGTTCCTTGCTTTAGTTTTACAGTGTGACTATGTTCTATTTTTCCAGACTTAAAATTTGACTAGTTTTATTCACAATTTTTCTTTATTTTTTTATAATATAAAAAAGTTAAAAGTATCACTTTTATAGCTTTTGAATATGATGAAAGAAAAAATAAGCATAAAGTCTACCCATATAAATGTGAATTTTTTCACTTTCTTACTAGTGGTGTACAAATTCATGTAAACTTTTTTGCTCATTTAAAAGTTAGAGCTAAAAATTCTCAGAAGATAACTCCTACAAATACAAAGGTTAGTCAAGTCCTTTTATCTACAAACATTAATATCTGGGCTGATCATCTACTCAAATCTCATCTTGAACTACATTTTAACTTTCACACAAAATATTCTGTTCTTATCTTCATTTAAACTTTTGCCCTATTAACAACTCATACATGTTGTTATAACATCTACAGATAGACTGTTGTAACTACGATAATGATAATATTAGCCATTTCCTCATAAGGAAACATTCAGCATTTATTGACCAAACAGTAAGTGCTACTTTTGGTTGAGATTTATAAAAATACTTGCTGTAGAGCCCGACATTGCTTGAGGTTTTTAGTGGTTAGTTGAAGTGGTAAGGTCAAGTGCTTATTCAAAATCTCCAGTATGAATTTGCCATGATGCATAAGTTTAAAAAATGCAAAGTAAGTATTGGTCTTTGTTATATTTGTAAAACGGGATTCATGCTTGGTTAATTTTGCCAATAAACGGGAATGATGTATGTAAAATTGGAAGAACTGGGGTGGGCATTACAGGAGCTTGTAATGTGATGTGATGGCACTGTGACACAGAAGAAGCAGATGCATTGTCTCTGCAACGTTGGAGGGGTTAGCATCTTGTTAGAAAAGATCTTGTTAGCATCTTGTAGAAAACGTGAAATTATTATGGCAAATGATAAGGTAGAAATTACAAAAAACCCGATTTCTGTTGGAATACAACTAAGCATTTTGAAAAAATAAGCAATCGCAAAAAGCAATATTTTCCATTAGTTTTTGTCGCACCTTGTGTGTCAATTGAAAGTTTTGTTAGCATATCAAGGCATCAGACCTTGATCTACCAGTGACTTGATTTTGGTTGAATTTTAATAAAGTGTCTTGGAAAAATGCATAAAAGTGTACAAAAGACCACCCAAAATTATGTTTGTAGTTGATCTTTGATGAACTCTCTGTATTGATTCAAAAACTCTTTGTGTACATCAAAAGGTCAGACCTTGATCTACAAGTTACCCAATTTTGGTTAAGGCATCTTGGAGGTGAAGAGTTTATAAATTCTAAGCCTTATAGTGCTTTCTGCTGTACCCTGCAGATTGATTTGAAAAGATTTTGCATGCATTAAAAGTTCATGTCATGATTGACAAGTGACCCAATTTTGATTGAAATCGAGCCAGGGTTTTCAGAGGAGTAGGTTTCATTAGAATGGAGACACACAAACACACAGACAGACAGAGATATCCATTTTTATATATATAGATTTCTATGAAAATAATTTGCAGGAAAATAGGTTTTTCAAGTTCACCGGTTGTCATTTCTTATTTTAATATTGATGGGGCCTCTTTCCTAACCTTTTATTTGAAGTACATCTCACTTATAATCTATTGGGACCTGGCTGTAGTTGGTAATTACGATGATATACATGTGACCCTAACTACATGTTTTTATTGACTGTATACACGTTTAAAAATGATGTTGTCTGTTATGAAAAAGAGGTTGAAGCCTCTTTTCTATTTTGTTCATTAAGAATTCCAATAAGGGGAAATAACTTCATATAACTAACTATTACGTTGCTTATGACATTATTTTCTTTTTGAGTTACACATGTTATACATATTAGTTGTTGTGGTTGTTGAAATTCCTCAAGTAATGTGGTTTCTGTTATTTGGCAAAGTTCTTTGTGATTAAGGATAGATTGAAGATTGACAGGATTCTTTCACTTTTAAATATTTAAACATTTCTAAAGAGGTTGGGTGCTATGCATGACATCCACATGCAGGAACATCTGAAAAAATTATAGGCTCCTGGGAAAACCCATGTGCTGGAGCCCCTATGACAACCACTTACAGGAATAGATGTAAATAGTTGATAATATTAAACATATTTATTTTATTAACACTTCAACAAAACTGGTGTTAAAACATTAAAAACATGCTGTACAGCAGCAACTAATCAACATAATAAACATTTGAACAATCTACATGATTTGAAAAATACAATGATACTCAATAAGCCACACAAATTAAATGGCACAATATGAAAGTACTACAAACTTCTTATAACAAGTATTTATGTCATTTCTTTTCAAAGAATTGATTGAAGTCAATATTCTTCAGGGATAAAATGTCATTTTTCATGCACATGAGTGAAAGCCAGTTCAAATGATGCCATTTCAATATGCTATGAAGCAAATTTTTCTTAAGTTTCAGTTTTGAAAAAGAACATTCACCTGTACAATTGGTCACCATCATGCACATAAACACTGAGTACAATTTCAACATTAGAGAATACAGATTTCAAATTGTCCAAAATTATTTTTCTGTCCATTGCAGGGAAAGTCTCACAATTTTCATCAAGAGCAATGTATTGCTTGAAATGCTCATATTCATTTGATAGGTTATCATAATTCAGATCTTAGTGATACATATTAGCCAGATATTCACACTTTTTCTTGGGTACATCAGAAGCAATGACTTTCAATTCACTGAAGAAAAAAACAGATTTCTAATCTGTTAATAATCCTCTGCATGTTTTGTCAGTTCAAAGATTAGAGTGTCCAGAATAGGGAGGAAAGTTTCCATCTTGAACTTTTCAGTTTTACTGAAAAGTACATTTTCTGCTGATTCATCATATTTATTCAGACGTACACTTTGTTTTTGTTCCTGTTTTTTCCCCATCACTGTATCTGGACACATACTCCTGGATTTGAATTCATATTCACTCAATTTGTTTTGAGTTTTCTGAAGATAGGTTTTCATAAATTCAAGAAGATTTGTGGCAACAAGGATGTTCACATCCTTTAATTGCAGGATTTTGCTTGTTTTGTTCATTCTTTCTAACATGTCATCCCAAAGAATTGTGAGAAAGATTGTTTCCAAGTTTTCCATTTTTTGCTCAATCATTCTGTTTGTATTTGCTTGGTGCTCATTGTTCACTGATAGAGAATTCAGTACTTGTTTTATTTTTTCAAAACCCCATACAGAGCCTGAACAGCATGAAAGTCTGCTGACTATCGTGTGTCAGACAAATGCTTAACCACAAAGTCCTTTCCTCGAGATGATGTCAGTACAATCCAGTAATAAGTAGAACTATCAAAAAATGAATACGCATGCTAAACAAAGTCAAAGAATTTTTGTAGCCTTTAGACAAAACTCTGTTGCTTTTACTTCCATCAAGTTCAGGGTGTGTCCAGCACAGAGGACATCGATGGCAAAGTCCATGCATGCAATCCAGTATATTGTCCAGACATATTTGAGGCATTATCGTATGACTGACCACAGCAGTTTGATAGCAGAATTTTGTTCTTATTGAAAAAATCCACTACAGTGTCTGTTAGATCATTTGCTCCATGAAAAAAGATGGAAATGAACACTAAGAAACCTTCCACAGGACCACAGCCTTTAATATATCAGATAGTAATTGTTAGTTGATCTGTGTGAGGTGTCAAGAATAAAATCTAAACTTATTGAATAATACTTTGACTCTTTTACTTCTTCAAGAATAATACAAAGAGACTGTTGTCCCATTAATTCAATAAATTTCTCAGAAATATTTGCAGATAAATATCATGGATTCCTTTTTTCCAGGATTTCTATACACTTTCAGATGTTCTTCTAAGAAAGGGTCAAACTCACTCAGCAGCTCTAGTATTCCTAAATAGTTGCCATTTTTTTTTGCTGACCCAATAATCTGACTTTTACTATGAAATGACAAACCTCTGGAGGTAAGTAAGTGAATTACAGAAACCACACATGTCAACACTTTATGCCAATATTCCTGCTCTAAGCAATGTTGCTCAAGTAATAAAGAATCTACACTTCTAGTTTCTTTAGGGCTTACGGCCTATCACGTTGAATACAACGGTTCTCGCTCGATCACTGAAGTTAAGCAACGTTGAGGCTGGTCAGTACTTAGATGGGTGACCGCTTGGGAATACCAGGCACTGTAAGCGTATAGTGACGGATGTGCGTTGTGGTGCAGTGGATATCAGTTCGGAAAGAGAAATCGGTGAGCCGAGTTCGAATTCCAGTTGAATACCCTGCATTCACTTAAGCACTGGTACCCTTGGGAAAGGTATTAATCCATCCATTCCCTCCAGTTATGGGTTAAATAACAAGGGTAGGACTTGGGGACCCTGCTCTTAAAAACAAATCCCAATGAATCATGAAAAGAAAAATGTTGTAAAAATAAAATAACCTTACCAAAATCACTGGTTATGACCTTAAAATGATCCCATAAGGATTGATAGGCCGTTAAGCCTAAAAAACAAACAAACAAACTAGTTTCTTTATGTCTTATCAAATATGCTGCCATCCACTTTTGATGTTCTTCTTCATTTTCATATTCTACAATAACCTTGTTGTGCTTCCAATCAGTGAACACTGATGTCACAAAAGGATGTTCTTTCTTGCGCAATAGGCAACATACAAAGCAGCACAAATGACCTTGGAATGGTGAATAGAGTAGCAATTTGTATTCTACACACTTGCCATTCTGCAGTTCAGTTTTGAACACATTGTTTGATAAATACCTTCCCTTCATATTCTCTTCTTCATTTTATACACTCTGTGTGAGTTTGAAAAGTTGCTACCATGATACTGACATGATGAGGGCCTACCATAAATCCAGTAATCTATTGTGTTATTATCATTAATGTTCCATAGCCCCGGATCTGTCTCTTGGATCGCCAACTCCTTTACTGTTACAGATTTGGGTGTTTCCTTATATAAAATGTCAACTGCGGCAGCAATAATCAATGGGGGTATGTCTACTGAAACGGGAGGATTGGTAGCAGGAATGGATGTAGATGTGGATACTATATCTGAAGGAATGGTATGAGTGGCTCTTGTTGCACCTGTGTTGAGCCACGATGTTAATTTGGGAAGATTTCATATTTTCTCCTCCTCTGCAGCTTTCTTCTTCTGTCAGTCAGTTAAGTGCCATACATGAGACACGCTTGGACGATCATGTCTCGAAAGAGACATGACTGTCTGGGCAGAAGATTATCCCGCAGTAAGTTGCCATTACTTTCTGCAATAGACTGGTTGCCAGCCAAGGCTATAGAACCCAATCTGTCCTGATATTTAACCCATAACTGGAAGGAAGAGACAGATTAATACCTTTCCCAAAGATATTTGTGCGTATGTGAATGCAAAGAATTCAACTGAAATTCAAACTCAGCACCCCAAATTCTTGTTCTGAGTCGATATCCACTGCTCCACAATGCACACTGTGCTTCACTCAAAACATTACATTTCATTTTTTCTAAAAGGGTTATTCACCTTGAAACATATATCTTAAATATTTAGTATTTAATCCTACACTAGAAGGTACGGTTATATAAATAAGCTTGCAACAAGACCTAAATATTTAAACATTCTGCTTCCATAATTACCATGTCCTTTCCTTAATTGTACAAACAGTATTTATTCTTAATACAAACTTTCTACTGAGTGCTGATTTCCAAAACTGCCAGACAAGACCTAGATCTAGTATAGTGGCATAGCTAAGGTGTATGGCACTGATCTAGCTTCATCTGTGTATAGGTCTACAAGACTATATTCAACACTTTTCTTAACTTACACAATTAAAAAGCTTATTCATTCATATATTCACCAGCTATCAATACCTGGTAATTAGTAATGCATCATAAATTCATAATTTTAAATAACCACTAGATGCTTACCATACAAGTATTCAATGTTATGACTGAATCCCAGGTTCAATCACCAATAATCTATGCATAGCTCCATACCTGGGTTCATAGACAATTTATAAATATATCCAATAATCATATCATTGCTATTTAGACATACTACAGTATGTCTAAATGTTACTTCTGCTTTTTTCATATTTGCATTTATGTTCAAATCAAAATATGTAGCTAGTTGCAATAAATCTGATTTTTTTAATATGTGAAATTCTTTATCCAAATTGGATGAAGAATAAACAATTGGAGTAGATAGACTAAACTATTGCCCGGTTCACACTCCACCCACGTCTATTGTACAGGTGTAGAGACTCATCCCTTGTTCCCTGTTTAGGATGTGGTTTCCGGCTTTCTCTTTTCCAATCTTTTCACTTTTCTTTTTCTTTTTTTTTTCAATTGAAGTCAGTCAGTCAGTTAAGTGCCATACATGATACACGCGTGGGCGACCATGTCTCGAAAGAGACATGACTGTCTGGGCAGAAGATTATCCCGCAGTAGGTTGCCATTGCTTTCTGCGGTAGACTGGTTGCCGACCAAGGCTATAGAACCCAATCTGTCCTGCTATTTAACCCATAACTGGAAGGAAGAGATGGATTCATACCTTTCCCAAGGGTATTTGCTAAGTGAATACAATGGATTCAACTGGAATTCGAACTCGGTTCCCCGGCTTCTCATTCTGAGCCGATATCCACTGTACCACAACGCACATAGACTAAACTATTGCCCGCTTCACACTCCACCTACGTCTATTGTACAGGTGTAGAGGCTCATCCCTTGTTCCCTGTTTAGGATGTGGTTTCCGGCTTTCTCTTTTCCAAATCTTTTCACTCTTATGTAGCCCCCTGCACATCAGCGGCATTACCACCTTGCTCGGGGTGATATGATTAAAAAAAAATAAAATAAAAAAAATAAATTCTTCAACAGAAAACAACATTTTTAAATAAACACAAATACAAAGTCAGTTTTATCAAAAAACATATCTGAAGAGAAATATGAATTTTTCTTCTTCATGTGTCATGTCCCTTCAGGACATAGGCAATCATGAACTTCCACTTGGCTCTGTCTCTTGTCACTCTCAATATTTTTTCTCTTGGTATCTCTTCCAAAGCCCACTCCGCTATCCATTTGCTCAGGCCTATCTAATAGGTTTCATACTGCTTTCCCCTGTCTCTCTTTCCTTCTATACATCCTGTGAGTATTAACTTCTACAAGCCCTCCTTCCTCATTATGAATTACTTTCTTTGTTCTTGTTGTTGTTGTTAAAGGAATATTGAATGAGAAAATTCTTTGAGTTAAGGCAGCTGCTTTGCTGTTTTTTTGTTTTGAAACAAACATCAAAGCTTAAGATAAAACCCCATTTTGTCATGGTTGTGACAAAAAGAAAAAGAGAGAAAGTGAAAGAAAAGGAGAATAAAGAAATATAATCAACACTAAAGTTTTATAACAATAAAACTAATTTATTTATAAAAGTAAAAATATAAATATCTTATAATTAAACATTCAAAACAATATTAATTCAGTGTAGGTGGGATTTAGGATTTAAATCAAACCAGAAAAAAAAAAACAATAATACTATCTCCAAAGTAGTCATGGTCATAAATATTAAAAGAGAGAAATAAGAGTTTCACTGGAGAGTTTGTACTTGGACTGTGTAGGGAGACATTGATTATGTTTATCAAATTGGTCTTGTGTCAAACACAACCAAAGTCTCCAACAATTTAAGATTATCAGAAGGCTGGAAAAGATAAAACTGTTTTGTATGTATAAATAAATTTTCATTTATTTATCAAACAGCATAACATCAATTTGTATGAAATTATTAACTGTGAAAATGTTCTAAGAGAAAGTATAGTAAAAAGTTTACAGAATTAAGAGTTTGTTCATTTTAACAAAATGTAATTTGTACAGAAATGATAAGTCGATCTTTTTTTTGTGTGTGTATTTGAAGCTTTTTTTAATGGTAATTTCTGTGTGTACATTAAAAGGTCATGTGTTTCATGGTTTCTTCCCCTTACAGGAAAACAATTTGGACAAGTTTGTTAATTTCAGTCACCATACCCTTATCTTATCTTGTATCTGTCTGGCTACCATCTCCTGTCAAATACAAGGAAAGGTCAGAAAGATCAACAGTGTGTTTAAGAAATAGTTTTATTCTAAATTTTATGTTATAAATAAGTAATACTTATGTAAATCAGATTAATTTAACATCAAATTTGCTTATTTTCCAAAAATAAGAAGTCACAGATGTATATTTAATTTTTGTAAGATTTTTAAGACTGAAAACTAACTTTTTTTTTTACAAATGTGTCAATTACTCAAAAATGGAAAGAATTTTTTAAAATCTCAAAATTTTCGATTCCAATCAATATAATTTCAGTTTGAAATACACCAGAGTATTTTACTCACTGGAAATAGTAAATTTAATCATTTAGCTTTCAATTAAAACTAAAATAAAAATTTCAAGAAAACTTTATTTTTTAAAAATTCAACGCTCTCTGTGGCTGACTGACCAAAAACCAGGAAATATGTAACCATTCAATCACATGGTTAGCTCCAATCGCGAACTCATTTTTGAAGCAGGGAAAAACATGATACTGGTCATTGAAAGTTCATTTTGTTGTTTTCTGTAAATTGCTCTCTTTTCATTGGCTAGTTAATTTTTTTTCACACTGGTTTGCAAAATTTACCTTGGTCTTTTTCTCAGCACAAAAGCAATCTTTTTTCTTATTGGTCAAAAAATACATTTTCATACTGGCTTGTGAATTTGCAAACAGTGAAGAAAAGAGAGTTATTTTTATTTTGTACTCACCACATATGTGAAAACTGATTGTTGGGAGTCAGGGTCAATTCTTTGATCTTTTCTGTGATAGCAAAATTGCCAGCAAGTGAACCAAAATGATGAGACAAACCAGACCTTCCATTTATGTAGGTGGCAGCCTCTCTGAAGAAAATCCTCACCATTGTTGGTGTCTTCTAGGTCAAAAGGGGATATTCTCCACTTTCTTTTTATTTGGAAACCAACTCAAATGAAATGGATTTTTCTATCATGTCATATATTTTCATCAATGCAATATGTGTGGCTTGTCATATTTGTATTTTTAGTATTTTCTAAAAAGGAGTATTCTGTAACACAAGTCACTTAACATAACACAGATTAACATAAGGCCTGTATGCTCATGGAAAATGCCCATTGAACCTATATGTTAAGATGACTTTGTCCATATGAAAGTATGGATCTAATAAGGCTATTTAAGAACATGAGATTTTAGGTTAATTTTTTGGTTTTATGGTAACTTTCAGTGTTGGATAAAACTAATCCTATCACAGCTAATACAATGTTCAATTTCCTATTCTAAATTTGTTATAATTGATTCATATATTGAATAGTTGTACAGTAGGGTGACCAGTATGGTTTTGATCTGGTTGTGATAATGAATTAATAAAGTTCAGGTTTGTACGAACTATACCATCATCTTTATTTTGGCTGTTGACTCCATTAGTTTATAAATTTTTGTTTAGGTAAATGTACTTCACTTTATGAGTATTTTAGTGTTGAGGTTATAAAGACTTTGTTATGAATATATCACATTTGGTTTTATGTGTGTGTCTGGGTAACATAGTAGTAGTTGTTGTTGATGTGTGTTAAGTTATAATTTATTCTGGTATCCTGATTGGATTGAAAACAGAAAATTCATAATGACGTCACTTCACATCTAAAAGCGACAATGCTCACTGGAGCCAGCCACATGACCAGATTGAATTAAGGACATTCTGTGACCGGTCAACAGAGTCAGATGGGAGCCACGAGGCAAAACAACTAAAATGTAACTTCAACTTAAAACCATCTCCCTATGCTACAATACCAGACATAACATATGCTTTTTAAAATTTTGCTCCTTTCCATTGCTGGTGGTACCACTATGTCTCCATTACAAATTACACAATTTCCAACAGTTAATTTGTGTTTAACCTTTAAAACACCTTTCTGCCCATGAGCAATTATTCCACTTACTATTTTTATCCTGAACAATGGGATCTTTCTTCATATCCTTAACTAATTTGTCTATTGACAAATTATCAGTTTCAACCCAGTGTAAAAAAGTATCTTCAAATTTTTCTTCCTTTTTATCACTTTCTGAAATAATGAACCTCAATCTCCACAAAGCATTTATATAATATTGCCTTTTACATAGTCATAAATAAAATGGCCTCTCTTAAAAAATCTAGATGTTAATTACCTTAGAAAGTTCTTTCCTAGGATTAAATATGAATTCTAAAAGTCTATGGTTGGACCTTTGTATAATCAAAGTTTAATAACAAAAAAAAGGACATTGAATTGATTAAGAAGCCTTTGGTCAGCAACTGCACAAAATTCCTATGGAAAAAATATGAGGAAACCAATTTATGAAAACCCAAATTACAAATTCCTTCAGGAATGTCTTATTGCACTAGAAACTGTTAACATGATTATCAATGAAGTTCTATCCAAGAAAATATGTCTTTAAATAAAAAAAATAATTCAAATTAATCAGGCAAGTTCTTAAAAGCTTCTTTTTTTAAAAAGATCATTTCACTCCAAGCAAGACAATAAAGCCACTAAGATGTAGGGCTTACTGAAAATGAAAGACATTAACTAATGAATGGCAAGAATAAGAGAAGAATAAAGGAAAAGAATACAACAAGCAACAAGATGTGAGAATAATTTGTCACAATCACAATAAGAATTTTCAAGCATCCTTATAAGTCTGCTATGTATCTTAAGATTCTAGCTGAAATCACCAAAAGAATCTGCAATATTATTGGTCCTGACTATGCATCTAGGTTTTAATCACTTTCTCATTGCTCTAATATAGCTTCCAGTGCCTTTTCTATGGATATTTTCATGGCAATTACTCCAAGTTTTACTCATCATGAATTTAAACATGGTAGTAGATAGGCATCTAGATCTCATATTTTTTGTTGAAATTGCTAAATGTAACCATGTTCTATTCTAATTGATTGAATATTTATATTTATCATGACTGAATATTGCCAAATATGAAATGTCTTCTTGCCAATCACTAGTTATTGTCTTTATTATTCATTAACATTAAAAATTATTTTTTATAAAAGCCAATTAATTAAAACAGCCTGCATCTTTCATCATTCTAATGGGTTGATGATCACTTAATTTCTTTCCTTTGTATTCAGTCAGTTAAGTGCCATACGTGATACACACTTGGGTGATCATGTCTCGAAAGAGACATGACTGACTGGGCAGACGATTATTCCGCAGTAGGTTGCCATTGCTTTCTGCGGTAGACTGGTTGCCGACCAATAACTGGAAAGAAGAGACAGATTAATACCTTTCCCAAGGGTATTTGTGTGTAAGTGAATGCAATGAATTCAGCTGGAATTCGAACTCGGCTCCCCGATTTCTTGTTCCGAGCCGATATCCAATGCACCACAACACAATCCTTGTTAATTATTTCAACCTATAAACACAAATGCATACACAACTATTTACCTAAATGCAGTACTGTGTAAAAGTCTTAGGCCATTTTAAACTCTTGTAAATCTAAATCTAATCTAAACTTATTTATAAATGGAACTTTGTCTGTGTGTGTGTGTGTGTGTGTGTGTGTGTGTGTGTGTGTCCATTACCTATAGACTCTGAAATGGCTGAACCGATTTTCTTGAAAATTTACACAGTTGTACTATAACCGTCTACAAGTGTTCTTAGCTAGGTTTTGTGTTGAGGCACCCCCAATAAATATCGAAAATCGATAATCGAAAAAATCAGGATATAGAAGGAGTGGTCCGATTTTAATCAAAGTTGATACACTCATAGACAATGGCATAAGAAACAATATTCAGAGGTTTCAAGGTTGCAGTTCTTACAATAGTGCAGAAAATCGATAATATACATAAATAAAAGGCAAGATGTTTGTGTGTGTGTCGGTTTATCTATCTGTAAGTCCTTTATACAAATCCACAAGTTTTATCCGATTCTCACCAAACTTCACACAAATATTCTTTCAGCTGAGTCTGAGCTCCAGGACCATGGATTAGTTTTAAAGCTTTTATTAGACCTGAGCAACGCCGGGCTATACTGCTAGTTTTTAATAATTGCCATCTTATATGATGATAATTTTTATTAAGCTGTCTACAAATGAAACTTTGGCCATATTGTTATAATTTCTACACCTAATTATCATGTTTTTAAGCAACGTTTTTGATTGAGGAGTGAAGATACAAAACAACATTTTAAAATAGCCATGCAAAATTCTTTAGTCACTTGACCTTATTGTTTTCTCTTTTCTGTTCCACTGTTAAAAGATAAATAATTTTTCAAAAATCTTGTGACAAAATTAGAGCACTGATTTAAATCATGGATCAAATGTTGACAGAACTTATGAATAGAATTCATCAGAAGAATCCACAAGAGTTGTGGAAAGTCCATCCACAAGGAATGGTATCTAGTACCTATGAAATTGGTGAAAGATTTGTACACAGCCCATGTCAGGTACATTGAAGCAATTATTCAAGCTACAGGGAGCCACGCAAACTACTAATAATGTGTATTAACTTCTTCAAATCAACATTATATAATAAATTTTAATTACAGATATTTTTCTGTTTTAAAACACAGCATCTGACTTGGTTTGAGTTGGCCAAAGTATTTTTTATATACATTTTTGTGAGTCATTCTGTATCTTCTCTCTCTATTCAGAATCCTTGCTAAAAGAAATCTGATAATCATGTATAAAAATGACACCAATATGGCCAAAGATTCATCTGTACTGTAAAAAAATATAAAAACATCCATTTATAAAATGGTAATTCTTAGAAATTTACAACACTTCAAAATGACTTAACGCTTTTTGTATAGTACAATAAATGTTTTAGGGGAAAAAAAACTATGATGAAAGGGGAATTTTTTTTCCCCTTAAAATTGTTTATAATATATAAAAATTTATATATTATTTTCCCATACTGTATGCAAGGTCTGATCAAAAAGTATTGGGTCTATTGTTATGGTAATGGAACTAAAGTATGCAGAGTGAAGGCACTTGACACAGATTTACCTTAAACATTAAGTTATAATGTTCACAGTCACTTCTCTTGTTTATAATAGTCCTTGGAAGGAAAATGTGTAGAATGTGGTTGGATCACCATATTACATATTACAGAGGTTCTATCAGTGACCATGGATTGTGTATTTTGGCCCATCCAAAATTCCCCAGGTACAACAGCCACCATATTTCCCTTGTGACTCTTTCCTCTTCAAAAATCAAATCCCACTTGAACAAGATTTTAAGATGTCAAGGAAATCCAAGAGAATAGGACAAGGCAACTGATTGCTATGCCAAAAAAACCAGTTCCAGGAATGCTTCCATCAGTGGAAACAATGCTGGATAAAGTGTGTAGCTTCAGAAAGGGATTACTTTGAAAGAAATTAAACACTGAATTGATGTGTTATAGTTTTCTTTTTATAAAACAAGTACTGATAATTTTTTTATCAGAACTCGTATGTGCAAATATACAGACATATATATATATATACACAAATATACTCATATACATAAATATCTGCACAAATTTACATGCATAAATTTACACAAAATACACACATGAATAAATGATCATACTTGTACGTTATTAATATTTGATTTATGCAGGAGAAACCCAACTAATATTATTAATATATTAAATCAACCATGGTTCTTGCTTGCTGTCTAAATACTGGTCAAGGTTTTTAACACAGATAGATCTTGGACTGGAGAGAATCTCTTTTAACATATGTAAATTTTAACAGTCAATCAAGTAATAATGCACATAAAAAGAGGCAACAAAAAAAAAACAAGGTGCAGACTACTATAATGAACAGGAAACAAATGTTAAGGTCAGTTTTGTGAATTCTTTGATTGAAGTTTGTACAGCTAAAGCCATAGGAGATGGTTAATGCTTTTTTTAATGTTAAAAATAGAAATTTATTGATAGAAAAGAATAACATGAATTGTAGAAGTTAATGTTCAATGAGAAAGTTAAGGGTATCAATAGTTGTAGAAATGTCCGTAGTAGTAATTTGTTGGAAAGAGTTTATGCATATGTATGTATGTATGTATGTATGTATGTATGTATAAGCATTTGTTTGGTAGGAAGGTCTTTGAGTGGAGAAGAAAAAGTAAAAGGAATCAGCACATGAGAAAGAAGGAGAAAGAGAATGAATGTGTGACAGGACCTTACGTCCAGGTTGACTTGAAGTTTCTTCCATTACATTTTAGTGTGTCATCTCACTGCTCCCATCTGACTGTCTGACTGACACTGACCAAAGCCTTTTATAGCCATTTAGTTTTCTTTGCATTGGATCGCTATGTCTTTTTAGTCTTGCAAATTGCTTCCATTGGTCAGAAAAACTATTTAACATCTACTCAAGAAATCCAACTTTTTCTTTAAGCATGTGGTCAATCCTTTTTCTATTCAACAAAAGCAGGATTTCACACATCATTGTGAATTTTTTGTAAAGTGAAGAAGATGGTTGCTTTTAATTCTTAATTTCCAAGCCACCACACAACTACTCTGTGGTTGAAGGAAATCTAAACTTATTTATAAATGGAACTCTGTGTGTGTGTGTGTGTGTGTGTGTGTGTGTGTGTGTGTGTGTGTGTGTGTGTGTGCGCTCCAAAACGGCTGAACCGATTTTCTTGAAAATTTACACAGTTGTACTATAACCGTCTGCAAGTGTTCTTAGCTAGGTTTTGTGTCGAGGTACCCCCAAGAAATATCAAAAAGCAATAATCAAAAAATCGGATTATAGAAGGAGTGGTCCAATTTTCATCAAATTTGATACACTCATAGACAAAGACATAATAAACGATATTCAGAGGTTTCAAGGTTGCAGTTCTTACAATAGTGCAGAAAATCAATAATATATATATATATATATATATATATATATATATATATATATTTAAATCGATACCAGGAAATCAAAATTTGACTTACATCCATTCATTTTTCTTTCAGTCTACGGTTTTGCTTTAACTGGAAACAACTATTGCTTTTTAGTCTTTCGTGCTAACATCCAAAGAGTCTGAGCTGCAGGACCATGGATTAGTTTTAAAGTTTTCATTACACCCGACCAATGCCGGGTTATACTGCTAGTTGATTATAAAAATTACAAGCTAGAAGAAACTGAATATAAGAGACAACTACACTTGTAGATCACAAAAAATAAAATCCAACCATGTCTTTTGTCACTTTATATTTTTTTGATAATGGTAAAACTACCATTGCAACAGTAATCCATAACACTGAATAAATTATATTATCAATTTGTATGTTTTGTATGGCTTCTTGATGTTCTATAAACTTCTTCAGGCTTTCATTAGTAGATCTTATTAACTTTTCTACTGTTTCAATTTTAACATTGCTTGCAGCAGTTTTCATTCCTTCCCAGAGATCATGTTTATTTGAATATTGTTTTTATATCGTCACATGTTTTTTTTATATCGTCACATTGTTTTTATATCGTCACATGTCTCTTGGGGAGTTATTTTATTAATTTGTTATCTTTGAAACTATTTTTGACAAAGTGAACAATAGTTAATTTTGGAAAACGTGAAGGACTTGTATCAATATACTTTTTAGTTTAAAGTTTCTTTGTTATGACCAGTACCTCAAAAAATATCTTGTTGAAGAACTTAGAATAATTCATTCTTATACTATCAACTTTGAAAGGACCTATAAATTTACTGTCTACAATACTAACACAAAATATTATTGCATCTTGCACCTCCAAAACTCTAAATGACCAATGCCTAGTTGATGGTCTCTCCTCTGATTTAATTCAGTGAAGGAAAAACTGGCTGGTCACTTTCAATACCTTGAAACCAAACTAGTAACGTTCCATCATCATTGAGCGGACCCTGAATTTTCACCTATCACAATGAACATGTGTTCTCCCAGTTAAACCCAGACCTCAAGTGGAGCTAGTACATTTGATCCATCACTAAAGATACTAGAAAAATGTTCAGTTACCTGTACCATTCCAATAAGTACCCGACTCCTCCTGCTTTACAAGAGCCAGATCATGATGAAAATGGTGTACTACTGCCATATGGGGGGGGGGGGGCTACCCAATCTTCAATTTCTAGTTACAAAAGCATCTTCGCATCCTTGTGGGTGATGAACTATATTCCACCCTACAACTCCTTTACCCAAAGACAAAAATGCTATTTAAAGCTATTTCCATGAAAAGTGTTTAGATGAACTACATTCCATAGTTCTTGCCTCCACAGCTAAGACCCTCCATGCTACCCACATTATAGTAAACAACTCTCATTTACTTTGTCTTCCATTAGTGAGATATAAGTTCCACTCAAACAGCTTCTTTTCATAGACCACAGTTCTGTGAAACTGACTCCTAAGAAGATGCTTCCCCAATCATTAAAATCTTAACCTGTTGAAATCTTCAGTTAACAGTTATCTTCCCCACATATCCCCATAAACCGTACCACTTACTCAGAAACACTTTCCCTCGAATAGCTCTTGGGCCTTATACAGGGTGAACATCATTGTAAAAAAAAATGTCTCCCTACTTTCTAAGTTGATATTTGACAATTTTCATGAAGACCCTATCCTTGTGTCTCTCCATTAGATTCATCCAATGGAGTTCTATATTCATTACATCAGTTTTCTTGTACTTCTTTGCCTGACTTTCACATTTCTCTTTGTTTGTGAAAAGATGATACTTAATTTGCTTTCATGTTTTCACATGTCCAAAAATGTCTCTCTTTAGTTTTCATATGTTGTCCATTACATGTTTTAAAAGAAAGAAAAAAATTAATGCTTTTTTTTTTCTAATATATAAAATGTTGGTAAAACAAAAACATTAGAAAGCAAAACAAATTATGAAATAGTACAAAGACAAACAAGCACAAACATTAAAAACTTTGTTAATTTTAGAAAAAAAGATAGCAGAAACAAAAAATGAAAATAAAAATTGGGATTTAAGCCTAAAATCATCAGGAATTATGAAGTCATTATATAACGTACAATAGAATAATTTATACTGCCTTTTTGACAGTACTAAAACCTAAATTATTGATTGATAAAACATGAAAGAGTGGAGAAAATGAAAGCTGATAAATATAACTTTAAGTAAGCAAAAGCAGAAAGTAAAGATAAAACAAACAATCTTTAGGTTAGTTGTACAAAAACAAATAAATGCTAATACAGAAGAAACCTGGTAACTGTTTAAAAAGTTAAAAGAAATAATAATAAACAATACATATATAACTTTAGATAAATATAATAATGAAAATATTTAAACTTATTTATAAATGGAACTTTGTCTGTGTGTGTGTGTGTGTCTGTGCGTGTGTGTGTCCTTTACCTATAGACTCCGAAACGGTTGAACCGTTGTGCAAATACAGTAACAGCATGGCACTGTCCAAATAAAAGAAAAGAAAAATTTTAAACCAAATATTGAATAAAGTGTCATGAAAAAGTTGGAGGTGTAGTGGAGGAACAAAGTTTTGCTGACTGAGAAGAAAGTGGAAAATACTAATCTAAATTTATTTATAAATGGAACTGTGTGTGTGTGTGTGAGTGTGTGTGTGTGTGTGTGTGTGTGTCCTTTACCTATAGACTCCGAAATGGTTGAACCGATTTTCTTGAAAATTTACACAGCTGTACTATAAGTGTCTGTGAGTGTTCTTAGCTAGGTTTTGTGTCAAGGTATCCCCGATAAATATTGAAAATCGGTAATCAAAAAAATCGGTAATCAAAAAAATTGGGTTATAAAAGAGTGGTCCAATTTTAATCAAATTTGCTACACTCATAGACAAAGACATAAGAAACAATATTCAGAAGTTTCAAGGTTGCAGTTTTTACAATAGTGCAGAAGATTTGATATCGATACCAGGAAATCAAAATTTGACTTACATCTATTCATTTTTCTTTCAGTCTTTCAGTCTACGGTCTCGCTTTAACTGGAAACAAATATTTCTTTTTAGTCTTTCATGCCAACATCCAAAGAGTCTGAGCTCCAGGACCATGGATTAGTTTTAAAGCTTTCATTACAGCCAAGCAACACCAGGCTATACTGCTAGTATATGATAAATGAAATAATAACATTAAATTAAATTATTATATTACTTTGAAGCAATATTAACTTTTACAGTTAAACTGAAAGTTCATTAATTTTTTTGAGGTTTGACATCATCATTCTGTCAGTTCAGAATGCCAATTTTAAAACACATAATGTATATAATGTGTATATGCATACATCATATACACTACCGGCCATAATTATTAGGCAACCCCAGTTTTTTTTAAAAGAAATGATGTATTTCATATTATATTTAGTATGTATTGCCAAATAAAAACCGAATGGTTCTTTTGTTATTACTTTGCAAAATTTTACAAGGCAAGGAAGCAAAGATGAACTTGTCCAAATCACCCTAAATTTTTTCATTCTTTCATTGATGAAACTGCAATATAGGTAATTATTAAATATTTATAAATTCATTTGAGGTACATGTCATTGTGTAATATTAACAAAAGAACCATTATATTTTCATTTACAATTATTAATTTGGAAATCAGTCAGTTAAGTGCTATACATGATACACGCTTTGGGCGATCATGTCTCAAAAGAGACATGACTGACTGGACAAAAGATTATCCCGCAGTTGGTTGTCATTACTTTCTGCAGTAGACTGGTTGCCAGCCAAGGCTATAGAACCCAATCTGTCCTGTTATTTAACCCATAACTGGAGGGAAGAGATGGATTAATACCTTTCCCAAGGGTATTTGCACATAAATGAATACAATGAATTCAACTGGAATTCAAACTCGGCTCCCCAATTTCTTGTTCCGAGCCGATATCCACTGCACCACAACGTGCATCCTAATTGGCAATAAATACTAAAAAATAGTATGAAATACATCATTTTTTAAAAACACTAATAATTATGGCCAGTAGTGTATGTTTCAAACATAGTCATAGCCAGAGTGTTAGTGGGAACAAGTTCCTGCTGGCTATAAAATGCTTCGATGGTATGCTTTTTTTAATAGCCTCTGATAACTAAGTCCAGCTCCAAGCGAGAGAATAGTTGAATGCATAAAACTGGTGCCTCATAAGCAGCGGCTTCAGATCGATGAATCTTGACAAACTAAAGGCAAAAAGGTAGAAAGACTTACATTTTTCACATTAATTTTTATAAATTTTGTAACACCATTAAATTCTTGCTGGTCAATCCACTTGCTTTTAATTGTTATCAAATCTCTTTTTAAAATATTCTTAAAGCTAGTTATATATTTTTTTTTTTGTTTTTATCTTGACAATGTTTTCAGTTTCTTTTTCGGGAGTATTCTGTGATTTCTATTCAACTTTTTCACAATTTCCAAAGTTGTGTTCCCATCACTCAATATATCTTTACAATATCTTGTTTCTCTTTTGAGGTTATATTTTTATCATGATGGATCAGTCAGTCAGTCAATTGCCACATGTGATACATGCTTGCATGATCATGTCTCTTTTGAGACATAACTAACTAGGTAAAAGATTTTCTCACAATAGGTTGCTATTTCTTTTAGTGGTGGACTGGTTACAAACCAAGGCTATAGAACCCAATCTGTTCTGCTACTGAACCAATAGCTGGATAGAGAAGAGATGGATTCATATCTTTCTCAAGGGTATTTGCATGTAAGTGAATATAATGAATTCAACTGGAATTCAAACTCTAGTCTCTGATTTTTCATTCTGTGCTAATATTCATTCATTACACCATAATACCAATTCTATCATGATTGATACCAATTTTTATATGTCTGAAATTAAAATATGCACCAACAACTATGCTAATCTATAAACTAATCTAAACTTAATTATAAATGGAACTTTGTCTCTGTGTGTGTGTCTGTGTGTGTGTGTCTGTGTGTGTCCATCACCTATAGACTTCAAAACAATTTTCTTGAAAATTTACACAGTTGTACTATAAGTGTCTGCAAGTGTTCTTAGATAGGATTTGTGTCAAGGTACCCCTGATAAATATCGAATCGAAAAAATTGGGTTATAGAAGGAGTGGTCTGATTTTAATCAAATTTGATACACTCATAGACAAAGACATAAGAAACGATAATCAGAAGCTTCAAGGTTGCAGTTCTTACAATAGTGCAGAAAATCGATAATATATATCTATAAAAGGCAAGATTTTTGTGTGTGTTTCTGTTTATCTACCTCTATGTCTGTATTTTTTTCAGCCCTTTTATTTTAGTTTTTGCTTTGGGTTTGGCTCTAAGTAGGTATAATTGTAGTTCTTAGTCTCAGCCATGATACCATTTACTCAGAGGACTTATTTAGCCTTCAAAATTCAGTTTACGATGAAAAATACTTATTTGGTATCGATACCAGGAAATCAAAATTTGACTTACATCCATTTATTTTTTTTTGGTCTACAGTTTTGCTTTAACTGGAAACAACAATTGCTTTTTAGTCTTTCGTGTCAACATCCAAAGAGTCTGAGCTCCAGGACCATAGATTAGTTTTAAAGCTTTCATTACAGCAAAGCAACACAGGGCTATACTGCTAGTTTACAATGTTGAACAATCCTTGAGTTGAATCATAAAATCTCATGCTGCCCAAATGAATTATTGAAAATATTTCTAATAAAATCAGATATTATAAGCTGAAATCCAAATGGCTTATCTGTCATATAAATATTGTATCAAATAAGTTGAAAACCAGCTTTAGTTTGAAAAGTTTAAATTGCATAATAAAATCTGACATAGTTTGTGTATGCAAATCACAAACAACATTTGGAATAGTAGTGATCAATATATTGCACTTGGAAGTGGTCATGTGATTGCATGACAGTTGAAGATCGTTAGAAATTCCGAGGAAAAAATAGGCCAGAGAAAATCTTCAGTAACAGGAAATCTATAAAATGAAATGTGCAGCCTTTATATTAATAAGATAAAAACACTGACACATATCAGCAGAGAGAAATGTACACTTGCAATTGGATTGAGAGTTGTCAATACATAGAAATATATTTCTTCATATATATTTCTTCATATATCCAATCACACATGCATATGCATAGTTGCATACGGGCATTTTGTATTGATACACACATGGACATTAAATTTCATACACATATGAAAATTGAAACTGCATAAAGAATTATATTCATTAAATAGATCCGGCTAAAATCCAGACTCATTTTGATTGCAAAGCTTCAAGAGAACTGCAAGTAGATTTTATTTTCTTTAGCTAAAATACAGCTTGATTTTTATTACAAGAAACTTACAAGTAGATTTTATCTTGTCTTGCTCAAATTTAGCTTCATTTTGATTTGAAAGCTTCAAGAGAAGCACAAATAAATGTTATCTTCTGTTGCTCAAACCTAACCTCATTTTGATTTGAAAGCTTATTTTCATTTACTATTAAATTCCTTTTGCAAAACTTTTCAGTAAAAGAGAAAGATTACAATTAAATAGATTCTTAGATTTTTCAGACAAATTATGACAAGTTAGACTGGTTGTTTTTGTGAACATGACTACACAAAGACAAAGGAATAAGAAATTGATTATAACTGCCAAAAGTGCCAAGAGAACAAACAAAAGGAAAAATGTTGGATTAAAATCTCCAAACAGGAAGTCCAAATCTGCAACAACACCTTCCACATCATGCCAAAGGGAAAGATTGAAATAAATAAGGCTTTCAATCAAAAGAACACCTTCCCTACAACAAAACATGGAGAAGGAAAAATACTTTGGAGGTATTTCTCTGCAAAAGGAAATGGAAACTTTGTAAAAGTCAATGGTAAAATGAAAAAAAAAAGGATTATTGTGAAAAACTGGTAAAAAATAAATGTTTGTTAGAAATTTGAAATTGAAGGATAGTTGGAGTATTATTCTTGACAATGATTTAAAACATAGTTCTAAGTTAGTCTAGAAACATCCTCAGGATAAGAATATAAAAGTCTTACTTTGGCCTTCACAGTATCCTGGCCTGAATCTAAATTAAAATGTATAGGATGAATTGAAAAGATGTGTTAGAACAAGAAAACCAAGTAATCTACAGTGATATATTAATACTGTTAGAATAACCCAAAAAATCAAGAATATGACCATCAGATGAAACAATTATCTCAAAGACTTAAATTAAATAAATGGATATAAATTATAATTGCTTGCCTTATAAAGCACATTAGACAGTTATATAGAATACTAGCAGTATAGCCTGGTGTTACTCGGGTGTAATGAAAGCTTTAAAACTAATCCATGGTCCTGGAGCTCAGACTCTTTGGATGTTGGCATGAAAGACTAAAAAGCAATAGTTGTTTCCAGTTAAAGCGAAACTGTAGACTGAAAGAAAAATGAATGGATGTAAGTCAAATTTTGATTTCCTGGTATTGATATCAAATAAGTTTTTTTCATCGTAAACTGAATTTTGAAGGCTAAATAAGTCCTCTGAGTAAATGGTATCATGGCTGAGACTAAGAACTACAATTATATCTACTTAGAGCCAAACCCGAAGCAAAAACTAAAATAAAGGGGCGAAAAAAAAATGCAGACATAGAGGCAGATAAACAGAAACACACACAAACATCTTGCCTTTTATATATATATATTATCGATTTTCTGCACTACTGTAAGAACTGCTACCTTGAAACTTCTGAATATCATTTCTTATATTTTTGTCTATGAGTGTATCAAATTTGATTAAAATTGGACCACTCCTTCTATAACCCAATTTTTTCAATTATCGATTTTCAATATTTATCAGGGGTACCTCGACACAAAACCTAACTAAGAACACTTGCAGACACTTATAGTACAACTGTGTAAATTTTCAAGAAAATCGGTTCAGCCATTTCAGAGTCTGTAGGTAATGGACACACACACACACACACATACACACACACACACACAGACAAAGTTCCATTTATAAATAAGTTTAGATAGATTCTCAGTGGTTCATACTAGAGTAGTAATTTATTATGTTTTTGTTTGTTTTTTTGCCTATATATCTGGACTTTGAGGAAAACCTGTTAATATATATCTAGGCACAAGAATATAGATGTATAGGTGCATATAAGGTTTGATTAAAAAGTACCAGGGCTGTTGCTATAATAATCTAGTTAAAGTACACAGTGTAAAGATACTTTGCACAAAATGATTTCAAACTGTATTACACATGCACACTAAGTTATAACATTGTTTATAGCAGTATTTTTATTTGCTTTTTTGGTGACTAGGCCATACTGTGGAGTGGGTGATTGAATCAGAGCTAGTAGAGTTAGGCATGTGCATATGAGCAGCCAGCAGGCTGCTCATGCCTCACTGACTTCTTCCTCTTCATATGCTGTCTGCAAACTGCTGAATTTAACTCTGTGAGAACTAATGTCACTTAAATAGTTGTCCTCATTTTGACACCTGGCATGTCACACTTCTGTCCCATCTCTGGTCAGCAAAACAAAATCCAGCCTTTGCCAGCTACATTTCATACCCACTTGACATTTTAAATAACATCCATTTTTTTTTCAAATTTTGCAACAAAATGCGAATACAATACTGAGCGAAATTCCACACCAAACAAGATATTATGTAACAATTTGGAAAAATGCTGTTATTTTCAATGGCAATCATGAATGACTTTTAGTATTATTCCACACCGACCAAGATATTTTGCAGCACAAAATTATATTAAAAGTTTCATTATTATTTGATTTATAATTCTGAAAAGACTGTGCTTTTATTTCACCATGATTATTTAAATATTGAGTGATATGACATTATTTTATGGCATTATTCCCAGTACCTAATATATATGTATCAAATTTTACAAAAAAAAAAAACACTTTTTACTTAACCAATATTGTCATTTTGGATATAATCAAGAGAATCAATAAGTCTGTAGCCTGATATATGGTTACTAGCTGAATTTTATCTGAAAATTTTACTTTATAATGATTGATCTATATTCATATTTCTTACTTTATTAAATGCATTGACAAGGAAGGAGATTATGTTGAAAATACATATCTGTTTGACAAATTAAATAATTCACTAATTATTAGGCTACAAACTTATTGAGGTACACATGTAAGTATTTTTTTTTAAACTCTGCCACAAGTGTGTCCCAGGATGCATCAGAAGCCTGACAAATAGTTATTAATTGAAATTTTGACCTTAAATTTTCATTGTATAATATTATGATTAATATTCATAAATTATATTGAAAATTAAATATTTCTGATGAAAAAATAAATGTTTTTTTCATTATTAGGCATGCAGACTTTTTGATGCATCGACATATTCATCACAATTAAGTGCATTGCCAAGGAAAGAGATTAAGTTGAAAATAAATATGTGTTACATAAAATGAACACTTCTTTTCATCATTAGGCTACAGACTTATTGATATACCTCTGTATATGCACCAATGAATTAAGTATATTGCAAGGGAAAGAGATTATGTGGGAAAATATCTCTGTATAAAATACTATTTTCATGATACAGACTTATTGATGTGACCACACACACACACACACACACACACACACACACACACACAAACGCACACACACACACACACACAGATTATTACGCTGTGGATTTCTTTGTTGGGATTTTCTAAGTGTAGCTTTGATATGGCACAAGGCCGAAAGTATGGAGCACCCTTTGAGGATCAAACTCACTACTCAGTCATAATTGTTCAAGCAAGACTAGTTTACTAACCATTTAACCATGCTGAGATGTCCTAGTGAATTTATTTATGTATCTACATATAGGTCCTGGGTATGATGATGGACTATATCTGGCAACAAGTTTTCTGGTTGGGAGATTTGAGGTTTCAAGAAACATGGAACCACCTCTAAATTGCTGTTGTTCCCAGGTCTATCCTGACCCGGAGTAGTAGCACCTGTCAGGGTTCTAGCTATGGGCAAATAATGTAAAAGGTTTCCTAAGTACAACATTAAACTGCTTAGGCTGGGTAAGAGTCTTTAGCTTTGAATAACAACTTGTCTAAGAGAAGGAAATCTCTGAAATAAAAATCTCTACAATTACTCTATGTAGAAAAGGGGCGGCTGAATTCTTTAACCTTGGTAGGTAATCTTCCTAGAGATGGTGACTCAATAAAAACACTGAGTTTCCAATCTCCTAAACTAGTTGGTGTTAGTAAGGGTATACAACTAAAAAACTCGCTCCAATATTTCATGATGATTCAATTATATATGATAGGTAGACCATGTAAAACATCATCATCATTTATCCATCACACCCAATGGTGCATAGGGCAGCAACTTTTTGTTGCTGTTTCTGTAACAAACTGTTTTTTATGGGGCAGGGTTGTTAGCCCTGCACCCAACCCCCAAACCTGGAGGACTGGTGGAGCATTCTTGGTTCTTATGTTTACAGCACATGGTATTCCCAAATGGTCTCCCACTTAAGTACTGATCAGGCTCGATGTTGCTTAACTTCGGTGATTGGACGGAAACCGGTGTATTCAACACGATATAGCCGTAGCTGTAAAACATGGATCCAGCTTATTGAAGACGATTTAAGGAAGTTGAAATTGCAGCCAGGCCTTAAAGAAAATTTGGTTGACCTGGATAAGAGCCATCAAGTAAACTCTGTCCAACCCATGCTAGCATGGAAACAGGCATTAAATGATGATGATGATGATGATGATGACGATGACGATACATGTATGTACCTATTTAAAAAATTTTACCAAACATCTTCTCCAATTTGTACTTTTTATTTTTCTATAAATCCTGTTATTTTATTTGCATTTTTAACATTTATTATAAAGAGAAACAATGACTTCATATCTTAATGCAAAATCCACAACCAGCAAAAACTGTTTTAAATTTTAATTTTTATATTTTCACACACACACACACACACACACACACACACACACACACACACACACACACACACACACACACTGTGTATGTAGTTTCACATGAATACACAGAAACACAAATAGAGATGTACACAAATATACTCAGAAAATTGTATATACACTTACACACAAATGCACATACAAGTGAGATACCATCTGCAAAACTTTGACCCGAGGAGATAAGTTTTAAATGTTTTATTGTACTTGTTTATTATTAATTATATTTTTTATATTAAACTCTTTATTTATAAAGACTGCTTGCCTTAAAAACTTTATCACCCAGCAATACACAGGCTGACTGTTTATTTTTATTTATTTTGAAAACACATTCTTTGCTATTAGATAGATAGATAGATAGATAGATAGATAGATAGATAGATAGATAGATAGCCTAATGATGAAAAAACAAACTTTTACACACAAAATATTTATTTTTTAATATAATCTCCTTTTTTTCAATGCATTTAATCCTTCCCTATATAAATTGAACATTATATAGTAAAGATTTCATATCAAAATTTGATGTCAGGGTACAAACTAACTGATCTCCTCTAGTATATAACACAGCTGGCTTGTAATGAACTGAATTCAGCACACAGTAAAATGTGCCAGGAAAATCCAAGAATTATTCTTGAAATAAGTAAATAATCTATCACAAGTACTCTGCATAAGTCTGTCTGGATAAAGACATTCAGTTTTGCTTTTTTTCCCCTTTTTCTTCTATATTTAACATTCAACAAATTGCTGCATCAATATTCTCTCAATAATATTTAAAAAAAAAAAAAAGGACATGAACGACTGATCTTTTTTCTCTTTATACTGTTTTTATTTTTGCTAACTCAGGCAGATAATAACTTCACTTTAAAAGTAATTTAAATCTATGATTTCAGCCAATCATCAAATGCAAAGATGCTTCACCATTGTCTGATTTGCTGTATAATACAACTACTGGAGTACAGAGATCTCCAAATGGGACTGTAGAGAGGATATAAAAAACTTCAATGTACAGATTCTATTGAATCTTGAATGATTTTTTTCTATAACAAAAAATACTCAAATATTTCAGAAATTTTGTATCGTCTTTAATTGAGAATTTCTTGGCTCATTACAGATCTGTGATGACGAAGAAGGAAACCAAATCTTACCTTGGAAAAGAATTCATGTTCTTTATGCTATCTGTCAAGAAAAGAAAATTGGAATTAAGATCAGGTCGATTTTAGTAGGCCTCATAATATGGCAATTATTTGTGCTTCCCTATGAGTCTCAACCAATCATAACTTTTCTGACTCCCAATAAAAAGAATGCTGCTTTGAAATAGAGCTTTGCTTGACTCTTTTTAACTCATTGTGAGTTATGAAGTGAATTTTTGACACTTTTGATTTATGTTCTCAGTATTTTCTGATGTTAAACTTGCAAGATTGATATTTTACCCTTGAAATTATGACCTTGGCTTTATGATTTTTTAGATCTGAACCACTCTATTGATATTTACTACAACTGCTAAGTATTATCTTTTGCCTTAGATTATGAGGTAAACAGACTGATTTTTGACCCTTGGTATTACGACCTTGGACTTATGATTTTTATGGATCTGAATCTCTATTACTATTTACTTCAAGATTATTTTAAACACTAGTAAAAAAATGGGATTCAAAATGATTCTTAGAACCATCAGGGAAGCAAGGATGCGGTAGGGAATTCCACAGGTGGGAAGTGTGAGGAAAGAAGCTGTTGGAGTAGAAATTGCGGTTTACATTTCATCGGTTTCACTGTAAAAGGGTGGGACCTAGTTGCTAATCTAGTATCTCATGCAAATTCACATCTAGGGGGCACCAGTGATTTAAGTTCGTCAGAGCAGAAGCCATGAAAGTATTTATAGAAGAGGCACAGGGAAGCCACGTCACACCGGTGAGAGAGATACTGCAGGCGGTCAGCCAAGTCGGTATCAATCACATTACAGATTCTTTGCTGTATTTTGTCAAGAACCCCGAGGAGAATAGAAGGGGCACCCGACCAGATGTGGCAGCAGTGGGCGGGTGGTAGATTTATATAATGAGTATTTATTGAGAGATATTTAATTAAGATAATTTCTCTAACAAGCAATCAGAAACAAGTGTTAATACTTGGATCTTCATTATATATCTCAATGATAAAATGACTGATATGAAATTGTGTCACACCCCAGCGGACGGTCCGAACAATTATTCCGGTGGCCGTTCTCCACACTGTGATGTTGCCGGGTGTTTGTTGAAAAAGTCGGAATCTCAAGCTGGGGGTACAAGATTAAACTATAAGGAATGAACTTCCACAACTTGGATGAGTTAAAACGATGCTTTATTTCATTTAGAGTTAGTCTTTTCGGTTGGGGCAGGTGATGTGACACACAGCTCTAAATCTAATTAATGGAGATCAATTGCCGAACTGACCGACTCAAGATGAACGGAGTTTCTACTTCAAGCACACGCCCGGCTGACTAACTCAACTCAACTCAACTGAAACTAACTAACTAACTTAACTGATCGGCTAGGAAAAATCACCTCTATTTATTTGAAACAATCCGGAAGTGCCTAGACCCCTCCCCGGGCAATAAGGTACTTAAATTTTCCTTCTTTTGATATGTAAACATCTCGCAGACATCCGTCTGCACTTAGCCTTAGTAATTTCCAGGATTTTTTTTATCTTTTTATCTTAATAAATGTTTTTGTTTTATAGCCCTGACACCTTACCCATAACCAGGTGTTTTTTTATTGCCAGGAGAAAGGGAAAATTCTATTATTTTTTCTTTATTTTCTTAATGTGTGGTCAAGATACAATAAAGACAGTTTTTGACCTGGTCAACTTAAAAATCTATTTCCTAAATGTTTATCTTTTTATCACATCAAATCACTTAGTCAAATATTTACTGGAAGACTGGTAGGATTTAACAGTAATCTGATACCCTTTTCTCTTCCACAAATTTCCTTATAAACAAAAAAGCGTTTATTTATTTATTTTTTCTTCTTTTTCACTTTTGTTAAACGAAACATGTTTTTAAACTATTTTTCTATTCTTAACCATTTTCTATTTTAATCTATTATAATAAAATACATATTTTACAAATCGGCCTTAATATACGCCTAGTTATCATGTCACAATAGCTAAAGAAAGTTTATAAAATGGAATAGAAGAAAACAAGTTGTAAAACTATACAAGGAAAGGATCATTTATGCAACAATGCATATGTGTGTGTGAATGTGTGCTTGCATATACAGCTTTATTCTTTCAAAAATTTACACAGTTATAGATTGGTGGACAAAATGATTTCATAACACAAAATTAACAGAATATGTTTTATTTAACAAAATTGACATTGAATTAAAAATATATTTTCTGTGTATGGTATAATTTCTACATGTGACTGTCTTTAGAAGCATGTAATTAGCTTGGTAGTGTGTAGAATATGTTACTGTGTATTAACGAATATGTGTGTGTGTGCGTATTTCTTACTAGTTTGGTACCAGTTGCTTCAGTATGATATACTCTTTTCCTGTTACCCAGTGATTGTTGCCAGATAGAAAGGGAAATTAATCCTTGTAACAGAGATGCTGTTATGTAGGTGTTGTATATCAATAAACAGACAAACACGAGTGTATATAAAAATATATGACTTATATTTTTTTATTAACGACGATGGACCGTGTCGCCTAGGAACAAAGAGTGAGAGAGCGCTCTTCCAAGGTTGACAGGGGTGACAACGGAAGTGTAACCTCTCTGCTTACTCGTCTAGCTTCTTCTTCGACTTCTCGAGACTTGTCTGTCTGTCAAGACTAACTTCTGTCGAGGCTGACTGACTTCTTCTTCTTCGACTTCTCTTCTTGTCTACTTCTGGAGACTGTCAAAACTGACTCACTGGCTTCGACTTCTCTTCTACTGTCGACTTCTGAAGACTGACTTATCTGTGTTTTCGCAGTCTTTATATATCTTCCAAAACTGGGGACTCGTTTCTTCCGGTTTTGCCTTGATCACGCGACGCCTACGCGACGCCTACGTAAATTCTCAGAGACCCTGTCTGTTTGCTCTGAGCTATTTCCGCTCTGCCGGAAATAGGGTCAAAATGACATCCGCTGCTTTCAATGACCGAAAACACCCACGCTTCATCGGCCTTCTTGGGTCGGGCCAGATTATTATATTACATAGGAAGAAAGTGTTGATACTGATATGCGTGGTCGAACACAGATCTCCAGGCAACAAACACAACCATTGAATGAGTTTTGCTACTTGGATCATGTGACTATAAATCGTTAGTATATAAAGCATCCAGACAGAAGTCTGAGTTTGTTCTCTGTTGTGCATCATTGAAGCGATTGTTTCTGAGTGAATTACTTGAGAGAATTATTTCCAGAGTATTATTGTGTATTATTGGAAGGATTTATTTAATATGTTATGGTTTATAAAATGGCGAGTGTTCTAAAAATAGAAAAAGATAGACACACTGACACCAAGAATTCAAAATTGGGCGGCAAAATAAGGAACCGTTTCTTTTGGTAGGAGTAGGAGTAAGAGTAGGAGTAAGAAGTAGGAGATAAGGACAGTAGTTTGTGTAGGAGATTTGAAAAAGGGAAGAGGCTAGTCAGTTGACCACTAGAGTCCAGAAGGGATAGGCTCGTTTACTACTAGCATCCCACAATGAAGAGAATTTAGGTAGTCTGCTTCTGTATCCACACAAAATTTAAAGGTTGTAACTTGATGTAAAAACCTAAAGTTTTATACCAAAAATAAACATCATTAATTCAAGTTTGTGTTATCTTCTAATTATACCAAAAAGCAAGCAATACAACAAATACATTGACTTTATTTGAAGATACCAAAATGTTATAACTCACTAATACCAAGCTACCAAAAGTTCCCTTTAAAATAACATTACAAAAAACTAAATAAAAGATGTTCATTTCAATTTCATTCAAATTGTGTGAAAATGTATATTTCATTTCAATGACAGATTTACTTTAAAAAATGATTTATTTATTACTGAATACTTTTCAAAAGTTTAATAGAATTTTATAATTATCTAACTTTTTTAAGATTTAAAAAATAAACATTACTTTTGCCTCTAATTTCATGATTTTATGGCTCAGACAAGGGTAGAGTTGTCCAGACTGAATGGGAGAGATGTATTATTCTAATGTCACATATACAGATCTGCATAACATATACATATACAAAGTCATACATAGACAGTGTGTGACAGACAGAGAATGAACTCTTCTCTTATAATATAATAATTACTATAAACATTATTTTTATTTGGCAAACATGTTTGACTTGATATTCGTTATTTGGAAATAAAGTTTATCGAAATGAGAAATAATGTCAGATTAAAAAGTCCATTTAAAATTTACTTTTTCATTTTGGATATGAAAATGAAGTTAGCAGATATAGACTTTGAAATGTTCCATTGAGAAGCATACATCCCTTAAGTAGGTAATTGAGCTTTGCTTTATCATGATGGTTACCAGTGGCCTAATTGGTAACACATATTTTGGCTAAAGAAGTAGTTTCTCTGATCGAAAAAGTAAATACAAATTCAACAACAGACTTAAAAATATAAAGGCATATATTCATTTTTACTGTGATGAATAGCTAGTTAACACACCAATTATTCAAACACAGCAATCAAAGAACAATAAATGATAACAGAGCTTTTTAAATAGAAAAATATATTGCTAATACTACTTTTGAGTTTCACCCTGTAAGATTCATAAGGCTGAGTTAATACATATTTATTTATTTCTATTAATATTGTTCCAAAATTCAATGTTTAGATATCAAAATTCAGCATCTATATGTAGTTTTTTAACAAGATTGGCTGCATGTTTTAGTCAGGTGGCATGTTCACCAATAAATATATTTAGTGCATTCAAATTTCAGATCTTTATTTAGCAATTGGCCAGGATTAGAGAACACTAGCAGTATAGCCTGGCGTTGCTCGGGTGTAATGAAAGCTTTAAAACTAATCCATGGTCCTAGAGCTCAGACTCAGCCTAAAGAATATTTGTGTGAAGTTTGGTGAGAATCGGATAAAACTTGTGGATTTGTATAAAGGACATACAAACAGATAAACAGACACACACACAAACATCTTGCCTTTTATATATATATATTATCGATTTTCTGCACTATTGTAAGAACTGCAACTTTGAAACTTCTGAATATCATTTCTTATGTCTTTGTCTATGATTGTTTCAAATTTGATTAAAATCAGACCACTCCTTCTGTAACCCGATTTTTTTGATTATCGATTTTCGATATTTATCGGGGGTACCTTGACACAAAACCTAGCTAAGAACACTCGCAGACGCTTATAGTACAACTGTGTAAATTTTCAAGAAAATTGGTTCAGCCATTTTGGAGTCTATAGGTAACAGATACACACATACACACACAGACACACACACGCACACAGACAAAGTTCCATTTATAAATAAATTTTAGATTAGTATTTTCCACTTTCTTCTCAGTCAGCAAAACTTTGTTCCTCCACTACACCTCCAACTTTTTCATGACACTTTATTCAATATTTGGTTTAAAATTTTTCTTTTCTTTTATTTGGACAGTGCTATGCTGTTACTGTATTTGCACAGAATTAATGTCATTTAATATCTTATGACTGTAATATTTCTACTCAAATTGGCATAACAGGAAAATGTATGTCTCCCAACATATACATGAATGCAGTAAAGGCAAATTCAGAGTAATGCCTATCTGCCAAAATTCAGATTATGACACACTCATGATGCAGGAAGAAATATTTATAAAAAAAATACAAACCTTCCCTCAACAAAACAACATGAAAAACCTAAGACACACACAGACACATGAAATTCAAATGCAATAAAACACACACACACACACACACTAAATTTAAACAGTATCCCAAAAACAATAAAAAGAACTAGATGATCTGTAGAGTAGAACTGAACCAAAATTGCTGAAAACAATTTTGAAGTATAATGACAAAATCAAATTTCGCAAGTCAGTGAAAAGATTTTTTTATAGCCAACAAAGGTGACAGGAGAAATTTAACGTACAAGTGTGAAAAAAACCAACATGCATGCACTCATATGAACTTTCTGACCTGCTCACAACTTATCTATTTTTACATGATACCTTGGTCATTAAAAAAGCAAACAGATCTCGATATGTGGAGTCACAAGTTTATTCGCCTAAAGCAAGTCAACTTTAGACTCAAAATATAACACTATTTTGGTATGTGGAAAAATATGATAATGTAATTGCATGTGGAAAGATATGATACTATTTTAGTACAATGGAGTGAAAGAAATTATTACTAGTGGCATTATTAATTGTGCAGATTAAAGTCACAATATGAGTGGAGTAGAAAAAAAGTATTTATTACAAAATTTTTAAAATCTGAAAAACTAGCTGAGAATAGGAGAAAATAAAAGGAAAATATATTTTGCAGTTGTAAAGCAATAGGTCAGACTAGGTCATCATTGGCAGCCATTATGTCACAAAGCAGAAACAAATGACTAAGAAAAACACATTGCAGGTCCTTCTTTGGACTTTGTCGAGAACCTCAAGATGAATAGTAGGAGCACCTGACCAGATTTGGCAATGATATTCAATGCACAGACAAATGGTAGATTTATAAATGTGCAATGATATAAGTATATAAAATTTATTAATTAAATTTTATGAGAATTTTCACCTTAGCAATGATTGAATAAATCAAATGAATAATGAATGAGAGTCTGAGTTAAATAGTAGGGCTTGTATATGAAAAACATTATTATTTCCAAGAAATTGTTAATACAATATTCACTTGATTGGAGTAGATAGATCTATCTATAGCCCATTTCACACTCCACCCACGTCTATTGAACAGGTTAAGAGGCTCATCCCTTGTTCCCTGTTTAGGATGTGGTTTCTGGCTTTCTCTTTTCCAATCTTCTCAATTTGTCTTTTGTTTTTTCAATTGGAGTAGATAGATCCATCTATCATCCGGTTTACACTCCACCCACGTCTATTGAACAGGTTAAGAGGCTCATCCCTTGTTCCCTGTTTAGGATGTGGTTTCTGGCTTTCTCTTTTCCAATCTTCTCAATTTGTTTTTTGTTTTTTCAATTGGAGTAGATAGATCCATCTATCATCCGGTTTACACTCCACCCACGTCTATTGAACAGGTTAAGAGGCTCATCCCTTGTTCCCTGTTTAGGATGTGGTTTCTGGCTTTCTCTTTTCCAATCTTCTCAATTTGTTTTTTGTTTTTTCAATTGGAGTAGATAGATCCATCTATCATCCAGTTTACACTCCACCCACGTCTATTGAACAGGTTAAGAGGCTCATCCCTTGTTCCCTGTTTAGGATGTGGTTTCTGGCTTTCTCTTTTCCAATCTTCTCAATTTGTTTTTTGTTTTTTCAATTGGAGTAGATAGATCCATCTATCATCCGGTTTACACTCCACCCACGTCTATTGAACAGGTTAAGAGGCTCATCCCTTGTTCCCTGTTTAGGATGTGGTTTCTGGCTTTCTCTTTTCCAATCTTCTCAATTTGTTTTTTGTTTTTTCAATTGGAGTAGATAGATCCATCTATCATCCAGTTTACACTCCACCCACGTCTATTGAACAGGTTAAGAGGCTCATCCCTTGTTCCCTGTTTAGGATGTGGTTTCTGGCTTTCTCTTTTCCAATCTTCTCAATTTGTTTTTTGTTTTTTCAATTGGAGTAGATAGATCCATCTATCATCCGGTTTACACTCCACCCACGTCTATTGAACAGGTTAAGAGGCTCATCCCTTGTTCCCTGTTTAGGATGTGGTTTCCGGCTTTATCTTTTCCAATCTTTTCACTATTACGTAGCCCCCTGCACATCAGTGGCATTACTGCTTTGCTCGGGGTGATACGATTAAAAAAAAAAAAAGCAAAACAAAAAAATATTCTTACAATCCAAAATCTGTTCCGGCTTTAAATAACTTATAAAACGTTGTTAAGCTATAAAAAGCAAATCAATCAGTTTGACTGTAGAAGAGATAGTGAGAAATCAAGAAGGTGCAACCCTGGGCTATTGACCTGAAGATAGCTAATGTGACCCACTGCAAAGCAATAACTCTAGTTCACTGAACACTAATTGGAGCCACATAGGATCTTGTAACAATACAACAAATATAGTTGAACTATTGTAATCCATCATATTTGAATGAGACTTCAGTTGTTATTCAAATTGGAGTGTAAACAAGTTTTACTTATCAAGCCAGAGTCTCATGCATTATTCATTAGATCTATTAAATAACTGATAAACAAAAATCATCATCAGATTTTAATAATAAATGTTATATAGTTATATCATTGAACTTTTCTTTTTCATAATCATTTCATCCCAAGCAAGCCAGTTTTACTGCCACTGGTACACAGGGGTTCACATAGGAAGAGAGTGATGAGAACGAAGAACAAGTTATAGGTAATGTCAGAGAATGGGTAAGAGAAGGACGAGAACACTGGTGTGAAGAAAGCGGATAAGAGTAGAGTGGACAAGGAAAAGAACATGAGGAAAAGGATGCGAGTCAGAGAGATAAGAGATGCTACTTATTAATATCACATTTAATAAGTAACATTTAAATTCTTGGAGATTGTAGCTGTCAGGGAAGCAAGTATATGAAAGGGAATTCCACAGGTGGGAAGTGCAAGAACAGAAGCTGATAGAGTAGAAGTTGTGGCTACATTTTATTTGTTTCACTGTAAAAGGGTAGGACCTAGTTGCTAGTCTAGTAGCTCAATTAAATTTATGCAGAGGAGGCACCAGAGAGCCAAGCTCGTCAGAGCAGAAACAGTGAAAGTATATGTAGAAGAGACAGAGCGAGGCCACATTACGCTGGTGAGAAAGTGAATGCAGCTGAGCTACTAAGTCAGGATCGATCACATTGCAGATTCTCTATTGGATTTTGTCAAGAAGCCCGAGATGAATAGCAGGGTCACTTGACCTGATGTGACAGCAGTATTCAATACACAGGTGAATGGTAGATTTATATATGTGCAGGATGGATTCAGATGGGAAAAACTTTGTGGCCCTACACAGTGAACCAACCTTCCTAGCAGCAGATTTATCTATGGATTCAATGTAGTTATTCCACTTAAGGTCTGCTGAGAGAGTTAAGCCAAGGAGGTGCAGTGGTTTACTTTCAGGGAGACTAGCCTGATCCATGCTAATGAGGGGTAGGAGCAATTGTTTATGGTTGTTAACAGATAGCAGCTTCATTTTGGAAGCATTAAAATTCATGAGCCATTTCTTACCCCCAATCCACCACAGATTAGAGGTCTTTTTCAAGCTCAGCAGCAAATTTCTGATTGAGGCGAGAGTAAATGGTGGTGTCATCAGCATAGATGCCTACTTGGGATCTGATTACATCAGGGAGATCATTGATGAAGATCAGAAAAAGTGTAGGACCTAGTGTCATATGCCTGCCTCGACGATAACCATCAAGATGATTACACGTCGATTCGGGAATATTTACATTTCCACATCTATGGACAGATATGGGTTATCTCTCCTAGATCATGACAAATGGACAATGATAAACAAAATAAGAAAATAAAATTACTGTTCAATTGATATAATCGAATTGCAATCTTTCCAGGTCTGCTTCAATATCAACACATGCGCTGACCAACAATTCAAGGATGAACGACAAGAGGAGACGATTTTTGATATAAGATTTTAATAAGTAACAAAATATTAAAATAAAAAAAAATATCTAAGTATGAATAAGAATGTCCAATGACCTGAACCTCAAAACTTATATTCGGATACCCAACGTAGTCGAAATAACAATTTACAGCACATATCAATAAATATGAACAAATACAGGCGAATACAAATGCAAGAGATTAACATAAAATAAAAATGGGGAGAACCATATAATTTATAAGCACATGTGGTATGATGTATGTGGTAACATAATATTCATGGAAGTGTATGCACATTCTAACATGATTCTAAAAATATAATAACTTATCTTTATATCAGTTCCTTCTCTCTTATTTTACTGTCTTCCTCCTCTTTCTTTATACAACTTCGGACTCAAACGCAGTTCACTTGAAATGTATGTAGCTATGACTGTCTCTATTTCCTTTCAGTTGACTGTTGTACTTTCAGCATACAAATGTTCTGAAATATCCGCACTCTTCTTTATTCCTTTATTCAAACAAGAATCGTATTCATATGTTAACTTCTCTGCATCACTATCTTTCTTTCTTTCTTGATAAACAACTCAGCTTCATTTTCTTTCTCTTCTTTTAACAAACAGGAATCAGCATACAAATAACATTACAGTTTCTTCTCTTCTCCTCTCTTCATCGCTATCTTTCTTTCTTCTTTAAAAGAACACTTCAGCCTCGTCTTCTTCTTGTTTTAACGAATATGAATTTATAAGTTCGTTTTTTCTTATTCGAAGTTGCTTAAGATGAATTGGTCAAATTACGCTATTATCTCAAATGTGTTTTCCTTTTCATTCATAATTTATCAGCGCCCAGCAATCGTGACTTGCTCATCCAAGATTTAACCTGCAACTGATTTCCAAACTTTGCTTTCCACGTAATTTGTTTTTGGCGCAAATTCTAGCTCCTGCTATTTCACGACCTCATGTCTAGCTTCTGTCTATTTCCTGTCTAGACATTTGTTACTAAGGGTATCTGGGTCAACCAATCTTGACCTGCTATCCCAAAACTGACTCTAAGCTCCCACGTGATCATCTCCTTGTTACCACGCGGAGACCAATCTCAGTATATGTGTGTAGGTGTGTGTGTGGTTATCTATATCTGCAACACTAAACTAGAGCCTTGAGGGACACCTGCATTTGTATGATAGTATCGGGAGGCATGTCTGTTCAATACTACATTCATTACACAATTTGAAAGGAAAGACTGGATTAGATCAAACAATTGCCCAGTTATACCATAACCTCATATCTTGTGTAGAAGAGACTCTGTCAAACACTTTGGAGATATCCAGGGCAACAGCTCGAGCTTTGCCATTTTTATCAAGAGCCTTGTATATATACCCATTGATGATCGTTAGCATATCAGCAGTAGATGTGTTTGTCAGAGAAGAGACTGTGGGCTGTGAGATGTTGAACCACCTCAGTATTGATAATAGCCTTGAACACTTTGCCAAAAATCAGTAGAAGGATGATAGGACAATAATTAGAGGGGTCAGAGGGTTCTCCAGAATTCTTAAATACAGGAACTACAGAGGAGGACTTCCATCAGCGTGTCGATTCTAAATGCAGGGAGTATTTTGGCTGGCCCCTCGGTCCCCCCACTTTTATAAGCTTCCAAATTTATGAAACTGATCAGTCTCTGATTTTGTTAAGATTTGCTCTTCAGCACTTTTCCCTCTGGGTTTTCTTTTTCATTTAATTTTTTAAGGACACATACGGATGTGCATTGTGGTGCAGTGGATATCGGCTCAGAATGAGAAATCGGGGAGCCGAGTTCAAATTCCAGTTGAATTCATTGCATTCACTTATGCGCAAATACCCTTGGGAAAGGTATTAATCCGTCTCTTCCTTCCAGTTATGGGTTAAATAATAGGACAGATTGGGTTCTATAGCCTTGGCTGGCAACCAATCTACTGCAGAAAGCAATGACAACCTACTGCGGGATAATCTTCTGCCCAGTCAGTCATGTCCCTTTCGAGACATGATCGCCCAAGCGTGTTTCATGTATGGCACTTAACTGACTGACTGACAGAGACCAGTTTGAAAGAAAAACAAACAAAACAAAACAACCAGATAGATAGAAACAGACATTTTGTTAGGGAGGGAAAGAAACTTAATAGTCATATTTTCATAGCTGAAGGAAGATGTTAATTAGAAATAATGTCCCCAACTTGAAATAGACAGTCAGTGATTTATGGCTGAGTGAAAGAATTGGTCACTAATTATGCTGCTTGAGTTCCTCCTTCCTCTAGAATATTCTTGGCCCCTAAGTGATCCTCCCACTTTCAGAGTCCCACAGTCGCCACTGTTTATAATGGACATTTTGCTTGCTCTGTAGTCTTTTGCATTCTACAATGATGCAAAGTACCCACTTTTTCGCATCTGTTACAATTTTTTTGAATACCCAAAATATGGTCATGCGTCCAATTTTAATAACAGTAGAAGTGTCATTCAAAGGCAGCAAGCATATTGTGAAAAGCACTAAGGTAGGACCTACTTTTGCGACTTGATTTCTCTCTACTTTTACCATACACCACATATTACTCTTCATATATCAAAATATTTTGATGTCAGTAACACTAAAACATGGTCTTTCTATCTTTATTTGTTTTTGATGTCTTTTCCTTCATGTTTTAGGTTTTTATTTTTTGTACTTTTCGAGCATGTCTGTGATGAGTTCCTGTTGTATTCTTTAAAGAGGTTACAAACAGACAAGGTGGTACTTGAGTGAAAGAACAGCAACATGTACATAGATGAAAGAAGAGAGATTTATTTTAAAGAAAATATGCTACAACAAAACAGAGAATCTGGTAGCATGCTAGTCATTGCTGAAGCAAGTCACGGGTATCTCCTGTGTTCACTATATATGGCTACTAATATAGTTATTCCACATAGGCAAATTCCCTTACAACAATCCCAAAACTGAAATAACTTATATAAGTATTTGGGAGGAAATTTTAAATTCCCACAAATATTTATGAGAGAATCAGCATGCATCTTCTTATAGTTTTACTGTTGATGAGTTCATTTATACTCTTGCAATTTCACCATGTATAGTACAGTACCTCCTTAAACGAAGACTAACTTTTGATATAGTTTGTGGTGAATATTTTGCTTGCTCTACAGTATTCCACATTGTTGGAAAATATCCAATTTTTATCGCCTCTAAACAACATCCCAAACTTTCTTACCTCTGTTAATGAATTCACTAATATGACAGCTGTCGCAGTACACTCAAAAGTGATCTTATAGAATAGAATTAATGAAAACTAAATATTATTCATACTACTTAAAAGTAACAACAGCAGGAACAGTTTGAGTAAACTGCTATTTTCTGTTTACCTTGGAGATAAAGTAGTTATGGGAGAGTGATTTTTCCAAGTATTCGTTCATTCAGAATTTATTCTGTTAACCAGTAGTCAAACATTTACTCACGATATCTGGTGATTGACAGGACAAAGAAAGAAATACAATGGTGATTATCCCAGAAGCATTAGTTATCAGCATAGAAAGTTCAAATATAAAATTTTATATTATTTACATTGTCCGGATAGTTGTCCTTACTTTTATTGCAATGTTCAAGATGTTTCGGTTGTTGTACACTCTGGCCTTCTTCAGCTGAACCAATCCTTTTATTTTGATCACTGGGGTATAGATATTTACCTCTTCCTCCACCAGGAAGTGGTTGTGACTCAAAGTCAAGGTTTAATGTGGGGAGCCCGAATGTGTATGAGCTAGCAAAGCTCAAAAATTGCCCAGTCCCTGCAACTGCCGGTCATGCTGGCCCCGGTGACGAGCATCGGTTCACTCCTCTTGTGCAATGGGGTGGTGCAGTCAAGGGACACTGTTCCTTGGGACTGGGTACCTCTCAGTATAATTTTTCTTAATTGCCTGCCTGTCCTCTGACAGAGATACAACTGAGCTGCACTCTGTTGTCAAGGACAGACACACAACTGAGAAATGGTTTGGATCCCCACCCACCACAAAAAGTGGCAGATAATTATCACTGAAATATATAGTTCTCGTTCCATGAGCCATGTCACTTCTGGATGATATATTCTTTAATGACTTATGGTGACCTCATATTATTTCCTGAGACAAGCACGCATGCTATGTCTTGAGTTTTCATGCCAGAGATTATATCAGTAGCCCTTATTATTTTAGTGTGATCATGGCGCAGTCACACAAACAGAAGCCTCCAACATGTCTACAGAACTGTAATGCTTACTAGTGAAGTATTAATCTATTGTGGTGGATGAGAGTTTATGTCATTCTATATCTCAACCATGGATGACAGAAGTTTCTGACACAATTCATGAATTAAGACAGTTTTGTATTAGTAATCAGTGACAAAAATACAATTCAGAGAATGCTGAAAAAATACAATTCAGAGAATGCTGAAATTGAGTCATTTCCTAAAAATACTAGTTGAAATAATTTGTGTAATAATGGAAATATATAATATTGTATAAATAAGTACTTGTTGGGACACAAAGAAACATGGTCCAGATGGTAAAAGACTCACAATCAGTATTTTCTCACAAAAATAATTGTTCATTTTGGGTTCATTATTAAAGAATCCCTCAATCCATAATAACTTAACTGTAAGCCAAAGTATTGTTTTTTTGTTTACAAACTTACAAAAAAAATAACTTCTATTTGGAACAAGCAAACTAATTTTCATTATTCTTTTTTAATGAAATTAATTTAAAACGGTTTAAGAGCAACTGTTTTACATAATCTTGTATCGATATTCATTTCAGTAAAAAAGTATAGTGTTATGTGTTATATTTTCCACTCTCTTGTAAAGCTACAAAAATATTTTCTTCACTTTGGTTCGGCCTGATCTTTGAAGTAAAAGACGCACACACAGACACAGTTGGTCATGATTCAGTTAAAAGCGCTACCCACTGACGACAATTGACCAATCAGAAGCCAGTATTTGCTCGAGACGAGAAGTGACGTCGTCAAAGTTTTAAAAAGAGGCGCGATCAAAATGGCGGAGGAGTCACTCGAAAGTGAGTTTTCCTTATGTTTGTTATTAGAAGTTGTAGCTTGATTTATTTAAATCTTTAGACGTATATTTAACATTTTCTTTGATTCTATTAAGACCTGTTTTGGTTATTTTAACTATCCCTAAGATAATACTGCAAGAAACCTATAGTAAATTGATCTGAAAACAACACTGTTCGTCATATTCGCCTGGTGAACCTATTTTCGCTGTTCTAATCTCACTTTATTTTTTGTAAAATTTGTAACTGTTTTATCTTGTTTCGGTCATTTTTTTACTTGATTATTTCTCATAAAATCTTCTGTTTGTTTTTGTCTAATATAAGATCATTTGTACGCATTTTATTCTTTTCATCCGTAATAATTTTATTTTCGTTTGTTGACATTTTTTGATTGCGACTAAAAAAAGAATAAAAAAATAAAATAAAATCACAACAAAAAAATTAAAATTTTCTCATAAAAAATTGAGTCTCCAAAATTTCGCTTTGATCTTTTGGAAATATTTTAAATTAAATATATTAAAAGGGCTTATTTAATTCAGAGGTTGATTTCTAAAGATATCCAAGTTGACGCATATGTTTTACTCACGGAAACTTATTCTCTTCGTGTAAGATTTATTTATTTGTTTATTTTTATATCCCAAGAGTTTTCATAATGAATTCTTTTTATGTATTTTTATTTCACCTGAATCGACTTCAAAATTATTTAGTTTATATTATAATATCAGGCATTTTTTTTCTTGTTTTCACAGAAAATGTTTCAACATTTAGAAATATTTGGGGTCTAAAAGCAAATATTTAGAAAAGTTTTTTTTATTTTTTTTTTATTGCAAAACAGTTAAAAATCAACTTTGTCCCCACCCCACTTTTTTTTATTGAAAGAAAAACTTTTTGATTTTCATCAATCAATCAATTAATTTGATAATTTTGCCAAGAGCATAAACAACTTTTTCCTCAATTTCTTGTGGGGTTTACAGAGCAAATTTTTAACTTTTTTCTTTTTCTTTCTTTTCTTTCTGGGAACAAAAAATAAAAATAGATCTATTTTGATTAAAGCAGTTATAATTGTTATCTATTTTATTTCAATTTTCCATGATATTTTTATTTACCACAATTTCATTTTTTTTATCTAATAAATCAAAAATAAATTTTAAATTCGTAAAAACACAATTTCTCCTTTTTTTTTTAATTGTTTGTAACCAAACTCTTTAAAAACTTGTTTAACTATTTTTACATTTTCATTAACGACTTTTTCTTTTTTAAATGTTAGCATTTAATTTATTTTTTTTTAATTTTTATTTTTTTAATCGTTTGAAAAATGAAAAGTGTTTTTACATAAATCTTTGTCTTAAGTTAAATGTAATTGTTTTTTTAATTTTCCCACTCTATTGTACATTTAAACTTTGAAACCATTTCCAAATTTTTGGGAATAAATTTTCAATTTCAGTTTAAAAACTAATTTTTTTTTAAAAATTTTATTATAAATTTTAAAATCTTGTCTGTACTTTTTAAAAAATATAAAAATAAGAGTTAAAAGAAAACGTTATATTCATATTCTGTTATTTGAAATAGATTTAAACTTTAAAAGGAAACAATTTCCTCTTCTATAATTTTTTTCTTATTGTTTTGAGAGGTGCCGAATATGTGTGTATACTTTTCTTTTGTCATCTAATTGCCCTCCAAAATAAAATGTCCTGATTTATTCTCTGAAAAGGATTTTGTTTTATTTATCTTCGGTGATAATCATCAACTTAAGCTTTAAAAAAAAGTGTCAATCAACTTACTTTAATTCATTATGTTCACTAAACATTGTTGAGAAATCTTCATAACTTGAATTCTCATAATACATTTTATGCAGTTTGAAATGTATTCTTTCTCTTTTTATTAATAAAGTTCTAAAAACTTGTGATTTTCAATAATTTTAACTGAACTTTATTACTATTGATGACTAAATGTGAGTTCTTGACCATTTGTATTTATGGAATCTCATCCAAACAAATTGAAATTGAATACAGATTGTTTTGAAGTGGGGGAACAATTCTGAAAAAGGATTTTCTATTGTTAATGATAGATTATTTGTGAAAAGTATTTATATTTCTACTGATGAAATGTAAAACATTAACATACAATAACCCTTGCAACAAATATCTTTCTTTTATGCTTGCTGATGTGAGAGTAATGATTAAGTTAGTTCCTCCCATATTAGAAAGTAGTTTCATGCCATAGCATTTTTTTGTCCAACAGAAATCTAGTATTTTTAACCAATGCATATAAATAATAAGCGCGTGCACACACATCTCTCTCTCTCTCTCTATATATATATATATATATATATACTTTTTATAAAATGGATTTGATATTATCAAATAAGAATGTTGAGTGATGAAATATTTCCAGAAAAGATGTAATCTCTTTTTTCATTTGTTTTTACTCAATAATAGATAATCATTGCTATTATTTTTTATATTTTAGGTTCTTCAGCCAAAGCTCTTGTTAGTTTGCGAGAAGGTTAGTATTGTAATGTAGCCTATTTGAGTTTTCTTTATTGCTGTCAAAATAAAGATAATGTTACAATCTGTTTTCTTTCAAAGTAGAGTTAAACCAGAAAATAGCTGTAGTGATATATATTTCATGTGAACCAAATGGAAAACATTCATTATGAAAAAATATCAATAATTTATAAAATTATTGAATGGCTTTTTTATTATCATTTTCACGACCTTTATCCTACCTCTTTTTTTAATCTAGAAAGTTAGAATTTGTTTAAATGCTTAGGAAGTTAACTGAAATTTAACTCATCTACAGAAGTTTAAAGAGTTTAAATTCTTGAATTTTGAGCATTTTGTTGATATAGAAAAGCTTTTTCTTACTGGGATTATTTCAAAGATTTCAAAAAGAATCTAGAATTATGTTTTCTTTTTATTTTATTTATATTGTACTGTAATTATGACTGATCCTGCTAAAAAGACAGGTGAAGGGATTCTGCATAAACTTTTTTTCTGATATTTACTATATTTGCTTTCAGGGAAAAGTTGTTACAAAACTCCCCCTCGACGGGGCAACGTGAGTATGTCAAGCCGGTTTTACACGGTGAGCAATACAAGTTCTGAAGTATTTCTTCATTGCTATTTTTAAAAAATATCTGAAATTACATAATGTCATATATATCCAGTTTATTTGAAAACATTGAAAAAAAAAAACAAGTTATGGAGAAAAAAAATTTTAAACTAAATTTAACTTCACTGCCTCTCAAAAAAATATCTTTTTCTCATGATGATGATTGTAATAGTAAATGTCAATAATTTCATATTTAAGAAGCAATTTTCTTGAAATGTGAAAATAGAATAATTTGTTTCTTATTTCTAACAGTTTGAGAATTAAATTATTTTGGAGTTTATACTTTAAAACTAATCAATGTTTCATTGTATTTAGTTATGTTAAATTAACAACTACAATTTGCAAAGTTCAAATTTGAATCTTCTATTGAACTCTAATTGTTTCGACTATCAGTATATTGAATGTAGCAATAGACTCACACTAATTCCTCTTTCTTATCAAGCTGCTTTGAATATTTCAATTCATACAAAAACAAAAAAAACACTGTGCCCATGTCCAGTTCAGGTTAGCTTGTTCTTGCTAATATCACTTGGTTGTTCACCATGTGTGCATGTTAGATGTTGTTTTGTTTTTTCCCATTTTTGTTTAAAAAAATTTCCCTTTGCATGATTAAATTAATTGTACTTTTCCAATCATATATATCTTGATAGCTAGATTATGTCAAATGTTGTCTGTTTTGTTATTTTTGTATTTGCCATTAGGCTTTCACTGATTTTTTTAAAAAAATATTTTAACAAAGGACATTTTATGCTCTATTTCAGCCACAAAGAATCAGGAAAAAAAACTCAAGATTCTATAATGAAGAAGAAGAAACTGGTTATCTGACAAGAACTCCAAAGAAGCAGGTCAAAACTCCAACTTCATCCAGTGCATCATCTTCAGTAAGTATAATGATCCTGTTGTTTAGGTAAGGTAAATTTCAGAAGTAGGAATTTTTGTATCTGTTTTTATTACTTTATTAGTACCAATAAAAAAAAAAAAAAGATAACATTTATGTTTGTTTTCTTTATTTACACATTAACATTTACTGTTGTCCTCATCTTTGTTGCACTATTCTGGCTCAATGGATAAAAGTGTTAATTGGATCCAGTCACTTGACCCAAAAAGTTGTGAGTTCAATAACTGACTACAGCAGAGGTGAACAAAAAAAACTTAAGAGTTCAGACATCTGGAAGAGACATAACTCATGGAACTAGAACAATCTGCCCTGGTGAATGAAATAGTTCACTTTGAAATTTCAGTCAAACTACTGAAATGTTGTGAATATGGCAACAAGGATGAGGACAACTGTCCAAACAATGTAAATAGTGTAAATAATTACAATACCACATCTCAGAAATATAAACAAATTTTGTTTTCTTTGTATTTCTCTATATTTAAGATATCTGAATTAATACATCATTCAATAAATGCTGGGCCTGACATATAGATGGTGCCACTAATAAAAAATCCATATGATTTTTATGAAGTCCTAATCTTCAAATGGCACATGACAAAATTTGAGACTGACGGATTATTAGTTTACAAATTAGTTATTTAAGTGACGCTATTGTTGCAAATTTTCAAAATAATGGAAAAATCTGAATTTCGTGTGTTGATAAAGCATTGCTTTCTGATGATAAAAATTACTGTTCAAGCAAAGCAATGACTTGATAAGTTTTATTCAGACTCTGCTTCGTCGGAAACGATGGTTAAGCAGTAGTATGCTGACTTTACACACAGTCGTATGAGACAATTGATGCTGAACACTCAGCTTGCTCAAATTCGGCTGTTGTCCCAGAAAACACCAAAATAATCCACAAACTCATTTTGGCCATTCGTAAATTGAAGTTGCATGAGATAGCAAAGGAGTTGAACATATCAGAAGGCAGTGTATTCAACATTTTGCACGAACATTTGTCAATGAGAAAGCTGTGTTCAAAGTGGATGCCGCATTTGCTCACAGTCAATCAAAAATGACAACATGTCGATGATTCAGAGCATTGTTTGCAACTGTTTCAAAGCAAAGAAAAAAGATTTTTTGCATAAATATGTGACATTGGATGAAACATGGATCCACCACCTCACTCCAGAGTCAAATCAGCAGTTGGTTGAGTGGACAACAGCAGGTGAAAGCCATCCAAAGTGACCAATAACACAAACATCAGCAGACAAGGTTTTGGCCTCCATATTTTGGAATGCGCAAAGTATTTTGTTCATCAATTACCTTGAGAAAGAAAGAGCCATCAATAGCGAATATTATATGGCATTATTGGTGCATTTGAAGGAAGAATTCACCAAAAAATGGCCACAAATAAAGAAAAGGTGCCCTTTCACCAAGACAATGCACCAGGTTACAAGTCTATCACAATGATGGCAAAAGTACATGAATTGCACTTCGAATAGCTTCCGCATCCACTCTATTCTCCAGATCTGGCCTCCAGCGACTACTGGCGTTTTGCAGACCTCAAAAGAATTCTCCAGGAAAAGAGATTCGGACTCCAATGAAGAAGTGATATATAAAAACTGAAGCATATTTTGAGTCCAAAGAGAAATCGTTCTACAAAACAGGCATCAAATTGTTAAAGAAGTGTTGGAATCAGTGTATAGGCCTAAAAGGAGACTGTTGATAAATAGTCGAATTTTGCCTAAAAGTTATTTTATTAGTTAGGCCCAGGATTTATTGAGTGATGTGTTACATCTGGTTTTCAAATCTTCTTTCTTAAACTTGACCTTTTTCCATCATCATTCAAGCGCCTCTTTAGTCATATATTCTTAGATCATAAATAAGAATTCAGTATTTTAAAACACAAAACTATTAGTGATTAGTTCAGCTAATTGGCTGTCCAATTAAAATGTAATTAAAAAAAATTTAAAGATTTTACATTAAAATGAAAAACAAAATCAGTAATGATAGTTTTTAAAAGCATAATATTTGAAAAAAAAGGGATGTTTGTTACAATTCATGATGTGCTTAAGATTTTACATCACATTACTATATCATTCATAATGTAAAAAAAAGGTTACTGAATTCTAATTTGTTTCTGAGAATATCTTGTTTATGAAAATATTAGTTAAAAAGATATTACTTTAGATTTTAAGTTTTTAAACAATGTTAAAATATAACAAAAATTTAAAGAAAATGTTAAATTTAGCTCTAAATATTATTAGCACATTAATATTGTTTGGAAAAAAACATGTGGCTCATTTGAATAATTATCAACATTTGAAAATTCTTAGTATTTCAAAGCCAATCTCATTAAAATATTTTAGCCATATTCCACCTGATAACTTATTTTCATGTCAGAATTTTTAATCAAATTCAGGTTAACTTAATTTCAAATATGAAAATAAAGCCAACAAGTAAAAGCATTTATATAAGAGTAAAAAATTTTGTATATCATGGAATTTGAATTGTTACTTTGATTAATATAACAAATTCCAATGATTTAACATTTCAAAGTTAATTCCAATAAGAGAATACTATTTTGAATATTTTAGTCTATAAAAATATTTTTTGTTCTAGTTAGTTAATATGAACTAAAGCCTGGTATTTTACCACTATTTACTCAAAGAAAAATGTAAAATTGTAATGATTTCTGAAAATTATCAAAAAATATTTAACTGACACTGACAGCAATAAATGTGCAATTTGAAGATGTGAAATTTTATTTTTCAAATGAAAGCTCATTTAATTACCTACACAGAATAAAAATATGGAAATGGAAATTTTGGAGATTCAGTTGCATCTTTAAAGTTTTACTGTTGATTCCTTAATGAAAATTTGCTTTCATAGCATTTCATTTAAATATTATGTCAATCTAATGTCAATCTCTTTGCTTTATTGTTGAATCAGAGAATATCATTGTTGATGCCATTGCAATGGAAATTTTTGCTTCAGAGTTGATGAGTAGTGAAGAGGAAATAGAGAGCATAGTTAACTTGGTTTATATTTCTTTAAAAGTTTTGTTTATAAATTTTCATCTGTCACATATGTTTTGCTATTTATTTCTGAAAAACATTCTTCCATCTGACATTGATTATGTATTGTTATTGTAGAGGGAAAAAACCTCTGTAAATGTTCTTTGATTATTGATTTAAACATAATTTTGTTTCTGTTTCAGCATAGTAAGATCAGTGGTACCCCTGATAAGAAAAAATCTTATTCAATTGGCATACGGTTGCGTAATTTACTCAAGTTACCAAAAGCATACCGATGGGTCTGTTATGAATGGTTCTATTCAAATCTTGATATGTAAGTATGATTTTAGTTTCTTTTTTTTTTTTTTTTCTTTTTTTTTTTTTTTTTCCATTTATGAGGAAGTCAATTCATTTAAAAGCTTAATTTATGAAAGCACATGACCTCGAATGATAGCTTCAATCAGATTTTATGAATTTAAGTCTAAAAGTTGGTAAGGAAAGGTTTTATGCTGCAGTTTTGAAATGAAAACTCATTATTAAATTTAACTTAGAAGCTCATCTTTTTTTTTTTTTACCTTTTGACCTTCTTCAGGTATCTGTCATGCTTGCTAACCTCAAAATTTTGAACTGAACCCTTTATTCAGTCCGTGGGAGTAGGTTTTTCTTTTTTTCTACTATATGAGGATATATAAATTTTTCTGCATTATCTGACTTGGGGATTGAATTTGCAATTGCCATAAAACAACTTATGTAACAAGTGACATAAAAGGTAAACTTGTCTGTAGAGTATTAAAGTATTGTGGAAAGAGAACATTCAATTCTTATTGATTAGGTTCAAAATTCTAAGAAGGTTACCAAATATGACAGGTACCCAAAGAAATGTGAGTAACAACTAACATGACTTTCCTTGTTCAAATCTACAGACATAATAACGGAAATTAAACTTTTTTTTTTCTTTTTTTATAGTTAAACTGTCAGTTTTTTTATCTTCAAAATACAATTCTTCATAGATTACATTTTTGTAAAAATGCATGATTGATGATGTAATCAAGAATTTTTTTTTTTATTTGTGAACAATCTCAATGTTTTTCCTCTATCTTTGGCTAGTTTAAGATCATAGTTGATAATACAATTGTTTTATTTTGCTTTCATTTTTGTAAAGAATCATTTTTATTTCTATTTTTAGGCCTTTATTCCAGGGTGAAAATGACTTTTGTAACTGTTTAAAAGAATCTTTTCCTCAGTTAAAAACAAAGCACTTGAGGAGAGTTGAATGGTGTAAAATTCGGCGTCTTATGGGTAAACCACGCAGGTAAGTAAACAGATTTCATCTGTCACTCCCCATTCAAGAAGACATCACATTTTCACTGAAGGATAACAAAGGACAAATTAAAAGCAGTATTTTGCTGCATCATTTATAAAGATAGGGATTTTATAGTTTTATTGATTTTAGGGTTGGTTTTTAATGACTCAATGATGTTTCTAGTGAATTTGGTTCAGTATGGCAATATTCAGAAATTACCATTGATAACACAAAAAATAACTCAACTTACAAAATGGGCCACCAGTGCTGTAGAGAAGGAAAAATTACAATCTTAATCTTTTCTGAGTCTTCAGGGGTTGCAGCTTGTTGCCTGTGCCTTGTAATTCTTTGTATAATAATTTAACAATTATAAACACTTTTCTTGTAGAGGAGGAAATTCTTATAGCAGGGAACAACAGAACAAATAGAGAATCAGAAGGCAGTGAATATTTATTGTAAAAATACAAATATTGCACAAGGCCAAAAGTGGGTAATGGTGTAGGCTGATCATCACTGGTCTGATTTTAACTTAACTAGTCACATTCACTGACCCAAGCAGACATAATAAATCCTTTCACCACAATACCTTATTTATATGGAAAATATGTCCATACCAGAATTACCAAAATGAGTGTTCTCCATAAAATCCTAAATTCCCCATATTTACAAGCATGTAGAGAGGGAGATAAAAAAAAATACAAATGATTTTTATTTATAAAATAATAAAAATAACCCCATGACTAGATGAAATATACAATGAAAATGTGACAGAAAACAAAGTAAAACTAAAAAAAAAAAAGGCAAAAACAAAAAGACCCAAAATGATCCCACTGTTCCAGAGAGTTATGTCTTCTGTCACCTAAAGAGGGGTGTGAAGGAGAATGACAACAGAAATTGATGGGGACTAAAAAAAAAAATTAAAAAAGAGCCAACTATCATTCACTCTCTAGCTAAGTTAACCAATTTTTTTGGGGTGGGGGGACGAAACAAAAACTTATACACTAGCCTAACTGAGTAGGCTGAGTATGTTTTTCTTGGAAGAACAAGTACTTCAGCCAGAAAGCTCAAGATGCCACTTGAGGTTAGCACCATTCATACACACCAGTTGTGCTACAGTCATCCACCTTTGAAGTCATCTCGATCTCAACCCTGATCTTGATCTTCAGCTGGTGCTTGAAGAACGCAACCAGATGATGGCAAGAGAGAGAGAGAGAGAGACAATACCCCATGAACTTCTTTCATCCATGTTATCATTCTCATTATGGCTAGCAAACACAGAGTACTTCCTCCTGTCCACCACTGAGCTTATATTGCCACAAACAGAACTGGTATCAAAGGCAAAGAAATGTCTGCACAGCATGCAAATTATAGCCATCAATAAGTTCACAGTGGGCATACAATTGGGCAGTGAAAGAAGGCTTTCTCAATGGACTCCTCCATACTGCAACACCAGACACAGCTGCAAAAGACTTTTCCCAACCCAGACTCGGGCCTATCCAAGAAAGAACCTTCAGTGCATGAGAGCATTCACAATAGAAGGAGCACTCACTGTGCGGCAAAAAGTAGCACCCACCACCACCACCAACCCAGTGCACACTCCTCAAGAATGGAAAAGGTTTTTTGAGCATCCTCCTTCCAGAAGCCATTCCTGTCTTGTGTACATATCCAATCCAGGAAATAGTCATAAAGCATCTCAACGTACCTCTGTTTGCCATTCCTAGACCACCCTTGGATGAATGGAGACAGCAGGTCTTGTAAAAAAAGAGCTTTACTGCAGCAGAGGAGATTAAACAAAGCTTTTTGTAGATCGTTTAAAGTGAGGCAGGAATGAGAGATGACAAAAGATGAGTGGGTAGATGTACGTAACACACACCTTGGCTCTCCCCTTCAAGAAAAGATTCTTTCATGGCCACATATTTACCATAGCTATGACCTTCTCCAGAACTTTCGAACACTGACATAAACCTCCAGAAACAAACAATCGTTTTTCAAAGAGTGCTGAGGGGCCTTAAAAGTAATTCCTCAGTGCACTGATCTTTCTCAACCTAGGAAGGTCTTGTATTGGGCTTTAGTGGAGCGGGTTTTGTCAGACCCACTTTGTGGCCAGCTTGGCTTGTCGGTGACTGAGCTGCACTCTTTTTGGTCTTGGGTGCCGGCAACAAATTATTTCAGCAATGCTGAGTTTTCGCTTACCTGGCAATTGGTTTGAAACATGCTATTTCTTAATGCCTTCATATGGGCCTGGGCAAATTTACACGGATGTCACTGGTATGACCTTGGTCTAGAGGAAACAGCTTCACACTATGTCTGCAAGTAGATAGCTCATATCTCTCATGGATTTCTCGATCAATCTTGCATATGCGTGTGATCATGTGTCACTTCTGTATTCTAGGAAAAACGAATCGTGTTTTTCATGTTGCGAACTGTGGCAAGAATGGTGATATGGATATCGTGAATGAAAGAAATCTTGCAATACAAATACTACTTTTATTGTGATCTGATCAGATTCTTTTGGAACCAGCTCAAGATGAAAATTAGATATGATAGAAAGTGTTTAGTGTTGACAGATTTCCACAAAAGGTGGGTAAAAGTGGCGAGCTTGATTTGAGTGAATGGGGCCCAGTCCCATTTTTCTTTTATGTCTCCTTTGACATAACGGTGCTTTTCTGTCAGATCCCTCCTCTGGTTAAGCTAGTTTCTCTTGTGTACCTAATGTGAGTGATTGTTGTTATTATATTAAGATTCCCAACTTCTCCAATTTGTTTTTGTCCTGTTTGATCTCGGCTACGTCAGTCTTTTGACTTTCTCCTCCCACTATTTACTTTGTCATTCTTTCTCCCTCAATAAATGAGCCTCTTGATTCTGCCTATAGACAGAATAAAGCAGCTGTTATTATTTTTGTGGGAAAGACGAAACTTATATTTTATTTCAGTTTGTTTTTCGAGTTTATCTCCTCTCTTCATCATGAAAATTTTTTCTCTGTTTTAGACATTTTAAGTTTAAAAGTATAGAGCTTTTGTAGGTTCCCTGTTCATATGTGGTATTGTTGTACATGTTGGTTTGAATATAAAGTTGAATGAAGATGGATGGGCAAATTGAAATTCATGATAGGGTCATGATTCTGGTTAGGATAGTTAGTGTTGACCAGCCTCACCCCATATCCCTTTAGGCCTTGTGCCAAAATTGTTCACTTTCAGCAATATATTCCCCATTTATAATTATTTATTATTATGAGAATTAATGATGTTGTTGATATTGCTAGTGCAAGAATAACTAATTTTTAATGTTTTTCTAATAAAGATCTTAGTGAGATGTTAAAATTAATGTTTATCAATCATTTTCAGAAAATAAAAATATTAATGTTAAAAAATATTAATGTTAGACAATTGGCAAAAAGGGAGAGGTTGAACCATAAAACTTTTCTTTTTTTTTTTTCTATTTTTAGACATTAATGCCAGTTTCATTAGGAAGTTTTACAGTAGGTACCTCCACTCATTTTTGATACCTAAATTTAAATTGAAGTTTTACAAATAAATGTTATCTTCAAGTTTTAAAATTAGCTTTAATTGAAAGCTAAGAGATTAAATTTTAATTCCAGTAAGGAAAATACACTGGTGTATTTTAAACCGAAATTATGTTGATTTTAATCAAATTTTTTTCTGATTTGAAAAAAAAGAATTTAAATTTCCTACCATTTTTGATTGATCAATGCATTACATGAACAGTACATAAACAGTAGTCAAATTTTTGTTTTAAAAATCTTGCAAAAATAAAATATATTTTGTTGACAGGTCATTTAAGTCAGTTTTTAAAATTGAAACTTACTTTTATCTGATTTCAATCAAATAATAATTGTTTACTGCCAGAAATTTACAATAAAATAAAAAAAAACTTTTTAACTACGGTAGCCTTCTTTTATCTGCGTTATCGGGCTGATGACAGATTTATGACAGGCAGAAATTGTCAAGAATGCTAAGGGTGTTGACCAAATGTGCCAAAATTTCAATTAGGTTAAAACAAAATTTTCAAATTTTAATTTCTCTCTCTCTCTCTCTCTCTCTCTCTCTCTTTTTTTTTTTAATTAAATAGTAAAATTATAATTTTTGTGCATGCTGATATTACAATTTATTATTTTGGGAAACTAGTATACTTTAGTTCAGTTTTGGTAACTTGTAGTCTGTATTTGTAGGTACTGTAGTTTATCAACTCACAATTGTAGGCTAACTTCTTTTATTGGAGTTGTTCGTGGAAATGTGGAATGTTTAGAAATATCTTTTTGTCCAGTTCTAAGCATTATTTTCTAATTTAAAAAAATATGTGTACTTGTAAAGGGATGGGTGGTTAAGTTGAGTAAGATTACATTCTGAATTTTCTTCCATACATGCCTGAGGTGAAGAAAACAAAAAGCACTCCATTGTCTGTCTGTCTCAAAACAGGTGTAATGTATTTTGGTATGCTTTTTCAAAATTACAGTGCATAATATCGGGGGGGGGGATAATGTAAATTCCAATTAGCATTTCATACATAATACAACAATAATCCAGTGAGAAAGGTGATATTGTCCTCTATTGATTTGAAAGATATCATTTCATTTTTCTTCTTTGTTACATGACCCTAATTGAAAGGATTATTCATAGGATTATTTTATCCTGTTTACAAAAGGAAGATTGATAATTGCTTCAGTTTTCACTGAGTTAAAGCTTAGCACAATTTTGTTCGACTTTACATGATTTCAGTAGACAATTTGTATTGTTTTCTTATTGAACAACTTTTAAGATTAAGAAACATTGTTCCTACATTAGCTTGAAAATAAATTTAATCTTTTTATATAAATATATAATCATCTTTGGCTAAATTCTTTTATTTGAAAGAGTTTTGTTTTTTTAACCATGCTTATATTTATAAAGTAAACTGAATAGTTTCTGCCAACAAATTTTTGCTGCTTGAAAACTTTCCCTAAGAAAAAAAAATTCAATTTGTAAATTATTCTGTAATATATATTTCCTAAGATTTAAATTTTTTGTCATCTCAAATCAATAAATATTACAGAAAAGCTGTCAAGGAAGACTGGTTAATATGGAAAGGGAGACAGTTTATGGTTATTCTATTTCTATTCATGTGACGTTTGCTGATTGATGAAATGTTCAGAGTTCCCTTAAGTTATTTAAATATATAAATCTTATAAACATTGACATTTTTACTCACTTATTGGAAATGATGATAGTATGAAGTAGTTTAACTAGAATTTGTCTGTATGCTGTGAGTCTTTTAGTGAAAATAATTTGGAAAAAAAAATGTGTATCATAAAACATTCTTCAAAATGTTTTAATAACTTCCTCTAATTATTTTCAGGATTATTAAATAAAGTTGTAAATTAAATTGATTTGTGATTCACTAGGTTTTCACTTGTCTGTTCTTTTTATATTCAAGATGTTCCGCAGCTTTCTTGCAAGAGGAACGGGATACACTTGAGCAGCGGCGTAACAAGATTCGGTTATTGCAACAGAGAAAATTGGCGGAACTCACCAGTTTTAAAGATTTGCCTGAAGAAATTCCAATGCATTTAGTCATTGGGACTAAAGTTACTGGTAGGAATTCTTTTTACTTTAATTTTAATTCAAGTGCAACACTGGACTAGGGATTTAAATAAATAAATAAAAATCGATTTTAAAACTTTTGATTCATTTGGATATTTAGTTTAGGTCTAAGTTTAATTTGGAACATTTTTGACTTTTGCAGCTCGTTCAAGGAAGTTGCAGGACGGACTGTTTACTGGATGTGTTGAAGCTCTGGATACTGTGAATAATACTTACCGGGTGACGTTTGATCGGCAAGGTTTAAGGACACATTCCATTCCAGATTATGAAGTATTAGTAAGTAATACAAAATCCTTATCTATACTTAAATTTTTTTCATTCCTTATTGTATTCAGTTATAAATAATCATTAGCAAATGCCATGTAAAAATTCTGATGCATCATTAAAATATTTCTTAGTTTCAGTATTTTTATATAGCTTCAGATTTCATTATATTCTAACTAAAATATGTTATGTAAAATAATTTTGTTTGTCTCTCTATTGTTGAAATATTGACATAATTTTTCTCTTTTGATTGAAAAATCTTATTTTTCTTTAATAATTTGTATTCCCAAATTACAAATTTAATTATCAACCATTTTGATTTCAGATTTAAACTTGTTAATCTCCCTTGTATTTCATATTTCATTTGATTTCGGTTTCATAAAAAAAACATGATTTAATTTGGTAGCAATTTGTAAACATTTTTTTTTTTTAACAATAAAAAAAAACTATATGATTTTATATTTTAGAATTGCTTTTTGTAAATCCTGAAAAAACATAATTATAAGATTTTGACCTTTTCAGAAATTATTTAATAAATAAGTTTTTTAATTTTATAGAAATATTTATAAATGCAGGCACACAGATCTACATAAACTCAGTTTGAAAAAAACTGAAATAGTCATCTGTGTGATAAGGTCTAACTTCTGAGTAAGAGGAAAAGTGTTAAATGTGTAGCACTTTGGAGTCATTTTTATGATTCTTATATCTAAACAGTATTTTTTCTGTTAAATGTTTGTCCATGTAAAATACTTCAGTTTGGATTTAAACTTTTGATCATCTTGTTGTGAAGTGGCAGGTTATCTTATCTAGTATAAATAGAGATAGTATGCCATACAAGGAAAGGGATAATACCAGAAGTGGGGAAATAAATAAAAAGATAGCAGTCTTCACACTTTGACATTGTTTTGATAGAGTAATCATTTGTGTGTGTCTTCGTGGCTACCAAAATATTTGTACAGATTTGATACTTTTTCTATGGATTTTGCATGTGTTATGTGCTCATATTGGAAGTAATATCAGAAGGGACTTTTTTTTTTACCTTGGTATCTGATCAAACTAACCAGACTTTGTCTATTGCGATATCATAGAATTTTCTTTAATATAACATTATTTACCTGTTTGTTATTTTGCTTGTGTGTTTGTAGAGTACAGAGCCCCAAGAAACTACACCATTGTCAGCATTCCAACAACGACATCGGTCCAGATTAACAGTTGTTTATCCACCTCAATTTGTTCCTGTCATTGGTTCACCCAACACTCACTTGGTAAGACATCTTTTTGCCAATTCATGAAGAATTTGATCCAGTGTTTTGTATGTTTTTGTTTCAGCATTTCCTGTTCTTCCAATATCAGTGAGCACAGGATTTTGGAAACTTTCAAATCTGTTGCTTTCACATTGAAGAGATTTTACAAAGATAATGAAGCTGCAAATGTTAAAGTTTCTCTCTCAAAGATCAATGGGTTAATTCAGTAGTTAAAGGGAAATATTTAATACAAGCAATTCTTTTACATGAATAAATTTGTCTGTCTTTTCAGGTTTTTAGAAAGATTGATTTAAATTAAACTGTATATTGATCAACCTTCTCAGAAAACAAGTTTCAGAAAAGTTCATTATTTTGGGAGCAAATGATAGAAAATTGAAACAGATTAAACTAATGAATAATTAGTTAATTTTATTTGTATCTAAAGTTTTTTTTAATTTTTTTAATACATTTCTCAAATATTTTTCTCTTACCACTCCTCTCAGTTAAAACACTGCAGCCTTATATACAGCATGTTCATATTTGTAGTGATGGTATTCACCTAATTAGTAATGAGAGTTAAGTACAATTTCTATTGACTTGAAATGTAGGACAATTTCAGAAAGGTTTTCTTTTTCTATCTCTCATGTTCATTTTTTTCTTTTTAGGATAATGATCCTCTTCTCAGTGGCTCTCCTATCAAAGGCCGATTGATGAGTTTAGAAGGAGACACATATGGTGGATTTCCAATAAAATTTTTAGTCCTTGTGGTAAGCTGATTGTTATATTTATTAGCTTTTCTTAAAGAATGTTAAAATCATTCAGCTCAATCCATTGTACCAGAGAAATACTTGATGAAATAAATTAGGTAAATTCATATATTTATAGCAAAAAATTGGTGTGATTAAAAATCATCTTAAACAATCTTTATTGGCACACAGCCATATCGTGGTGAAACACTAGTCCTCATACAAGCACCAAAATTAAGCAATATTTACCCTGGTCAGTACCTAGTTGAGTGACCACTTGGGAATGCCAGGTGCTGTACACTTGCTTGTTTTACCACATTTTTATCAATTAAGCTGTTTAAGTTTTGAATGTTCCTACAAATGAGACAAGATATTTTAATTAATCTCAAGAGATGGGTATCAATACACAAAGTGAAACTAGTCAGCCAAGTTCAAATTCTGGTTTGCATTTACTTTCACACAACTACTCTTGGAAAAAGCATGAATCTGTCCATGTGGTGTACTGGATAACAGCTCTGAATTGGAAATCAAATTTTAACACCAGTTAGCTTTGTTATATTCACTTACCTGCAAATACCTATGGGGAAGATCCCCCTATCTATGGGTTAATTACTAGGACTTATATCAGTAAATCATTATCTCCAAAAAATTAACGCTCTGTTGGCAGGGCTTCAGAATACACCGACTGCACCTCTGCAGGGGGTAAAAGTCCCCAAGGGAGCTACCTGTTGGCCATGGGTGATGACCCGTGATGCCTGGGGTCAGGATCCTGGTGGTTGAGCAGACCATGATCCAGGTGCAAAGAGGTCATGGTCCTACAACACACCCCACTTTGGCTCTTACCTGGACTAGTCGGTCAGAGGGGCCCGATCCGATCAATCAGCTGGTCAGGTCAAGCCCTAACGTCTACTCCCAAATACAGTTTAAAAAACGAAAACACCATCTATCAAAAACCACCAAAATAAAATACTTACACTCCAAATCTTTATAAGTAACTAATGAGTAGATGTTAGAAGGTGCTGGCCGAGGGTCAATTGTCAATGTTGAGACCCATAGGCCCAGACATGGCTGCAAACCATCCACTTGTGCACCAATATTATGGGGTGGTGCATAAGGTGATGTGATAGGTGCTCTGGGTCTCTCACTGATGAGTATACTGATTGTGTAGTCCCTGATTCATCAAGGCGATAGGGTTTCCCCCTTGACGGATCCCAATTGTGGGCTCTGACATGTATAGGTGGGTGGGGAGCACAGTCAAAGAATCAGATAACACATTTAAATGGAAAACAAACAGAAACAAAACCCCTCAAGCAAATTAATTTCCAATAAATTTATTGAGACCCCATATGCTTTCCGACTCTGAGGAGGACCATAACATGGAAAGATTTCCCAGATTCATAATCTTAGAATCTATGGAAGAGACTCCATTGACTAAATTATCTCCTTTTCTGATACAGAAAGTAATATCTACCAAGGTTCCCGCTAAAACAGTGAAGAGCATCTGAAACAGAACACTATTAATAGAAGTAGAGAAGAAGAAATATGCCACCTCCCTCTTGAAAATGACCAACTTTCATAATGTGAAAATACGAGCCTACCCTCATCAAAAATTAAATTCCTCTAAAGGAGTAGTGCAAAGCAGAGAACTCACATTATGCACAACTGAAGAAATTAAAACAGAACTAAAAAGCCAAGGAGTAATTGATGTGAAGAGTGTCGCTATAAAAAGGGAAGGAAAAATAATAGAAATAAATACATATATTTTAACTTTTAACACACCTACCATACCAAAAGAAATAAAGATTGGGTATAATATAGAAAGGATGGAGCAATTTATCCCTAACCCTCTTTGATACTATAATTGCCAAACATTTGGTCACCATGAGGACAGATGCTGTGAACGAACAGCTTGTGGTAAATGTGGCCAAAGAAACCATCTTACAAACGAATATAAGGAAACAACTAATTGCACAAACTGTGGAGGAAATCACCCCCTCCTACTCAAGAGAATGTGACGCATTCAAAAATAAAATGAAATTATGACTGAAACACACCAAAAACATTTCCTTCCCTGAGGCTCATAGAATAGTGGAGGAATATATGAAAGGAAAAACATATTTACAGGTTGTGAGAGAAACAATAACGAAACGATAAATATGAGGCATTAGTAGAAAAACTGCTACAATTGGGACCAAACAACTGGTCTAGGTTCATACAAGAAATCAAACCAGCTATAGTTTTTCTAACGAGAAAACCAAGTATATGCATTTTTGCCAACATCGTAAAATGCATGATGATTCTATACTGAAGCTTGGTAAAGACACAATAACTGTGGCTAAACAATATAAATACTTTGGTGTTATCTTTGACCAAGAACTCACTTTTATACCCCATATTAAGTACCTGAGGAAAAAGTGTAACAAATCTATCCAACTACTTAGTCATAGCTCATACAAACTGGGGAACTGATAAAAAACACTTCTGAAACTCTATTGAACACTAATAAGATCCAAAATGGATTATTGCTGTTTCGTTTATGGATCAGCATGGAAATCATATATCAAAGAGTTGAACACTATCCATCACCAAGGGCTAAGACTAGCAATAAGAGCATTTGCCACTACCTCTGTTGAGAGCCTGTACGTAGAGGCACACGAACCACCACTGGTAATGAGAAGAGAAAACTTGGCATTACAATACTATATCAAATTAGCGTCATGCCCCTCAAATCCTACATATAAGTGCGTCTTTCAGCCTTAACACAGTTTTGTTTGAAAAAAAAAGAAAAGGCCATCAAACCATATGGACTACGAACTAAACAAGCTAAAGATGAAGCCAAAATAGATATATTCATAATTCACAAATCTGTTAGCCTGAAATACCCACCTTGGTTGGCAAAACAACCAACAATAATATTTGACTTAATCATGTACTCAAAAGCAAAACCCAATTATATCCCACAAAGAGCTTCAAAGTATTAAAAACAAATACCAAAACTACATGGAAAGATATACAGACAAATCCAAAGTTAGAGATAAAGTTGCATGCGCAGCAGTACACAACAAAGACAAACTATTAAAAAGACTGCCTGATAAAGCCTCAATCTACAGGGCTGAAGCATCAGCCATAGAACTGGCATTGGATATAATTGAAAACAGTGAAGAAAAGAAACACATCATCTTTACAGACAATAATTCAGTACTAACAGCATTGGAAAATAGAAAAACAGATAACCCTTTAACAACCAAAATCCTAAACAGGATCGACGTAATTACTAAAAATAAAGTCTTCTGCTGGGTACCCAGTCATGTCAATATAAAGGGGGAATCACAGAGCTGACAAGGCAGCAAAAAAAACAAAAAAACACTAGAACTGGACCCTCAAAAGATAAAATTCCCTTCACAGACCTAATAGCAACAATTAACAAGCACCAAATGAATAAATGGCAAGAATCGTTGAATTCTTACACCAGTAACAAATTACATGCAATAAAGGAGCAAATCAGAGAAATAAATGACCTCAATGAAATGACTAGAAAAGAACAAGTAACATTATCAAGACTCCGTATGGGCCACTCGGTTAGTAAAGAGGCAGCTCTAATCTGTATATTGTGCCAGGAGGCCTATACAATATGTCAAATTTTGACAAATTGTTTAGACTTGAAGCGAACTCGCCAAAAATACTACAAAGAAAAACAAATCTGAAAGAATTTCCTCCAAGTGAAACCTTCAAAAATACTTGAATATATAAGAGAAGCTGGCGTCTATAACCAAATCTAGAAAAGATTGAAATAAACGCAAATATACCAAACTATATATCTCCATGAAGCTGTTTACTTCAAGATGCCTACCCAAACCCAGAAGCACATTTAACCCAAGATTCTTTTAAAGTCACCCAAAATCATTTTTGGCATAAAATGACCACTAAGTTTGGAATGCCGTTAAACAATCAAATCAACCAAAAAAGTATTACAATTAAAAATATTTTCTGGCTTTAAATAAACCTGCAAAAGGTTGATAAGCCAGAAAAACACAAATCAAATCAGTCAATCTTTGTTGAATCTCATGAATTATTTTATGCATTCTAAGAAGTATTTCTATAGTTTTTTTTAATATGTTATATTTATACAATATATGTTATATTAAAACAATAAGTTTTAATTTATACCAAGAATATATGCAGTGTGAAATAACTTTTTGACATTATAAATTAACTTTTTTTTCCCCTAAAAAAAGCTTCAAATTCTGTCTTGTTGATTTTGTATCTTGAGTTTATTTGAATAATTTTTCATATTTGACTTCATTGCTTCTCTAATATTAATTTTGTTCTCCCCAGACCAAATTATCAAAAATCCTTTTGATAAAAAAAGATTGGATTCGACAATTAAGAGAAATGAATAGCCAAGCAGAAAAGTTGGTAAGTAGACTAGATGACAAGTATGTGTCAAAAAAGATTGTTTTTTATTTTGGTGAAATGCTAAGAAAAGAAGTTGAGTAAAAATAAATTTTTCATTCTTTACAAAGGATAAGAAAAAAAAAGATGGCTATTTTGTTAACACTTCAATCATAAAGTTATCAACATTTTAATTATAGAATTATATATTTTTTGTAGGAATCTTTGCAGCAACCAATTACATTTGAATTTCAAAGGAAATATGCTGGCATTGTACTGGAGCTGGAACATCTTAATAAAGACTTACAAGAATATTTGAATGGTGTACAACAGTTTTGTCAGAAGGTAAATTAACTTCAGTTTGTAATCAAATCCTTTATATTGAACATATTTTCAGGGCCGTTTTATGTTCATTCAAAACTAGCAACTGAACATCCTTATTCTTAATGTAATTTCTCTTATAGTCGCATAAAGGCGAATAACATTCAGCTGTAGTTGTGAATACTTTCATTGTAAAAAATAGTTGTCATTTTTTAGATTTGTCAATATTTTTCTAGCTTTCATTTTGTTATAAGTGGATGCTTTTCACTGATCAAAGGCAAATGATCTGGTAAACTTGCTGTTTTTAAAATCAAACTAATATGTCCCATTCTCTTTGTTTAATTTCTTAAATGGTCAATAGATTTTTTATTGCTGGTATTTTCAGTGTAAAAAGGAAAAATCTCAAGAATTAGTGAACAAAGTTGAGTTTTCTGTTTCAAATTCATTTTAATTTTATATTCCTAAAGAAATTGCCTATGATTAAATTAAGTAGTTCTAAAACTTTAAAGAAACTATCCATTTAGCATAAAAGTATCTATTTGAAATATTCTTTGTTTTGGCAGATGGCTCCAGAGCAAGGCTTAACTGCCATTGATCAGCCCTCTGAGATCAAACGACGTTGTGAAGAAGAAGCTCAAAAGATGGTCGAGAAAGTCAGTCAAGTAAGACTGAACAAGCTTTTTATTTGAGACACATTTTGTTTATCAAATTAATGAATGCTAAAAGAATTCTGTTATATTACACTTGTAACTAGAAAAGTAACATTTAGTTTATTTACTTGATATAAAATTGCTAATATTTTTATAGATTTTGTTAGCAAAAAAGTTATGAAAAACATTCTAGTCTTTAATCTCAATATTTAAAAAATGTTTAAATGAGTAATATTTAAAGAAATGTTTAAATGAGTGTAAACATTGTCATATTTTTTAAAAAAAAGTTTGTATTTGTCTGTAATGTATTGTTCATAAATTGAGTAGTTTGAGTAATCAAATGAGCAATTGATTTCTTTAATGTTTGCATAATTGATCCATTTGTTATGATGAAAAAATTATTCATAATCACTGCCACTTTTAAATGCTTTTACAACTGTTTAATCTGGGAGTCTATTGCATATTTTAAGAGGCTAACCATAGTTATGTTATGGCTTTCTAAAGGTTTCCTGTTCATAAATCAGGAATTAAAATCTATATATTAATTAAAAAAGTAAATAGTTAAAGGTAAATTTATGTTTTGTTCCCTGAAGGCCTTTACCCCATCAAAACTTTCTAAAACATCCTTAATTCCATGCAAATGTACATGCTGAACTCAAATCGATTGTTTATGAAAGAAACCTACCTTTCTTTCATGGTATCGACCAGAAATACATCGGACTATATCTCACCCCTTACCACCGTTCTCATATCTGATTCACCACTGAATGACTTGAAGTGTAGGATACTTATCTCGGTCGATTTAATCCATTTGAGCAATTACTGTGATTTGTTTGGTTTCGGAACTCATTTTCAGCGTAGTGATTGCAAAAAGGAAATAAAAAGACCGAAAAATTACGTGTGAATTCAGTCTGCAGTGAATAACATTTTCTAACCGTGGTTAGGGGGTGAGATAAACATCAACAAGAAGTTCTATTTTTTATCTGCTCAATAACAGGAAAAAAGTTAGGTTTCTTCAATAAACAATTATCGATTTGAGTTCAGCATATACATTTGCATGGAAATAGGGATGTTTTGGAAAGATTTGAAGTGGTAAAGGCCTTCGAGGAACAAAACAAAAATTTACCTAGTTAAAAATATACTGCCACTTGGTTAAATTTCCAGACTGGTTCCCACATAAAGCTAGGAGGGTCCAACATGCCTTGCTATTTAACTGATAGGTGGAAAAAGATACAGATTCATGCTTTTTCCAAGGGTACTTGTGTGAAAATGAATGCAAACCAGAATTTGAACTTAGCTGACTGATTTCACTTTGTGTATTGATACCCATCTCTGAGATTAACTAAAATATCTTGTTACACTTGTAGGAATATTCAAAATTTAATTGACAAAATGTGCTAAATAAAACAAGCAAGCAATAATTATTAGAAATATTTTAACAAACATTGGGTTTGATTTTTCTATAAAAAGTTATTAGAAAATCTATTCTTTGTTTAATTAGCAAATTAATACTGAATCCTTCAATCCAATTTCTCTTTAATTATCAAATAATATTTACACTTAAATATTGTGTATTCATGTGAATTCATAAACTGACTTTTTATGGTGTTCTCTCATCAGTTGTATCTTACTTAATACAACTTTTAGTTCCAGTGAGTGTTTACTTCCCTTACTTCATAACTGATCTCTGATTTGTCTTAGATGAACTAATCCACTGTAGCTGTCTCTAACCTGAAAATATATTTAAGACAGTCCATTCCTTTTACATTGATGAAAAGTTGATGACTCTAAACTTTATGCCTTCTTATAAGAGTGAATATGCATTTCGTATTTACTATGTACAGCAAATATTGAGCAAATATTGATCAATCTCTCAGTTTGCTTTATTTTCCTGGAAGTGTAAAATGTTTACGAAGCCAAATGTTAACTTTCTTTAATTTACAAAGCCTTCTATACAGATTGATTCAAAATCCTGGACAGACCAAGTACTGCAGAGAAGTCGACAAACAAATTAGAGCTACAACCTTGAAAATGGTGCTTGACTTGATCAAAAACTTAGACATAAAATTCATAATATTTCAGACTCCCTATCCAGCTTAACAATAAAGGAAAAAATCCAAATCACCTTTACATACATGAAATATTAGAAGCCTGTTGCTATTTGATAGAAGACCACAAAATAATAATCTTGGCCTGGCTTCCTTGACATGAAGGGAAATCAAGAAACTGAGGTACTGGCAAAGGAGGCAACCAAAATGACAATAACCAACATTAGAGTTTCATATACAGATTACAAAAACAAGATCACACAATACATTAAAAGAAAACAATTTGAGATACATTTCCAAACAACAAACTGTATGAACCTCAGTCAACAGTCAGACCAGAAAATAGAGAACCACTACCTGATTGAAGATGGAACACAGTGCTAAACATAGTCTGAATTGGAGATATATATATATATATATATATTACACACAAATACTGAAAGCCAAAACTGCACCTAGTGCATCACTTGTGATCAATTGCTCATTGTTAAGCACATCATAATAGACTAAAAAAAATTAAAAAAAAACAATACGATTAAATACAAAACCTTATGCTTTTTAAAAATGTATCTGTTTCTGGGATGTGCATTGTGGTGCAGTGGATATCATCTCAGAACGATAAATCAGGGAGCCAAGTTCAAATTCCACTTGAATTTCTTGCATTAATTTACATGCAAATACCCTTGGGAAATGTATTAATCCATCTCTTCTCTTCAGTTATGGGTTAGATAACAGGACAGACTGGGTTCTATAGCCTTGGCTGGCAACCAGTCTACTGCAGAAAGTAATGGCAACCTACTGCGGGATAATCTTCTGCCCGTGTAGTCTGTCTTTTTCAAGACATGATCGCTGAAGCATGTATCACATATGGCATTTAACTGACTGATTTGTTTATGAAAAAATAGGCTGCTTCCAGTAATTATAGAAGAAAGCACAATACATCTTATTATCTATAAACTATATCTCTGAAAAACATACGTTTAGCCTGAAAGCATAAAATTGTGTCCAAAACATCTGTAGGTAAAGCCATAATGGTGCGTACAAAATATTTGGATTTTGGCATTGAGTCCCAGAGGATGTTATGCCACTGAATAAAAACAATTAACCAACTGTTTCAACATAAATGACCCATAGTGGTCGATATGACAAATAATCAGCCAATCAATCAATTCTTCAATATAAACCAAATTTCATTCTATTGAATTCAAACTGATTTGTTTTCATCATATGAGTGACTTTATAAATTTGTAGTTTAAATTCAATTAAAACTAGTTTTTAGCTGAATTTTCTGCTCTAATTGAATAGATCAATGCCAGAGAATATGGACACAAGCTTACCATATCTTCAGATTTTAAAAATCATTTCTGTGTGTGTAGTTTTAACAAAAATACTTGCTTTTCTTTTTCAGAGTCTTTGGAAATGTGTCAAAAATGAGCAAATGCGGAACTTGATTGTTAGTTTGACTTCTCTTATGCTCCAAGTGAAGGTAAATTTTCTTTTATTGAAAAATAATTTAAAACAATAAGAATGCAATCTGTAACTATTGCAATGGTTTTAGAGAGAGAAACATTTAAAAGCAGTAAAGCGTCTTTAGTTTTATTAAAACCAACTAAAAAATTGATATGATTTGTAATTGTCTTTAGAATTCACTTTTTAATTGACTGACAGAAACTATTAGCTACTACTGCACTGTCTACAATGTATTTGTTTTGTATTTCACTTTATTGGTATGAATCTTTTATTTCACAATCACACTCTACAAGAAACCTAATTGATTTTAATAGGTATCTCTAGTCTTGTGAATTTTCTTATTTGTCCTTTAATTTGGTTAGCTTCTGATTCTTGATTTGAGTTACATTCATCTAAAACTTATTTTAGTATTTAACCTTTGATTTATTCCTGGCTAGAAAGCTTAAAACCAATTTAGAAATATTATTAATGTTTTATGTTTGTAGTTTTCAGTATAATAACAGGAAATATGTATTGCATCAATGAACATTTTCTTCAAGTAAACATAGGGATGTCGTCAGTGGCTCTTAGTTAAACAAAAGAATGGGATAGTATTAACTTTTGTTGGATATGGCAGCTTACTGTTTAATTTTATCTTAGACCCACGTTATTTCCAAAATAACTAGATTGAAAATGTTTTTGTTTTCTGATCTTACATTTGTAGACGTTTGCTGAGAATGATTTCAATTCCTTTGAATTCAAATCCCTTCAAGACAGTTTGAATGACATAAAAAAGAACTTGGATCGTAACAATATCAAGTGAGTAAAATATTGTCCTTTTTTTTTTTTTTTTTTTTTTTTACCCCTCTCTTAGTTGATACACAAATGATAAATCCTTTTATCATTTACTATGTTAGGTGCTTTGCTTGATTTTGCAAGTTCAAGAATTTCATTAAAACATTAGAAATAAAATGAACTGTGTGTTCTTTGTTGGTCATGACAACTTTTATGATTTCATAAATATGAACATATAAAAATCAAATTAGTTGATCTGATTCTTGAGAAAGATTTTGCTATAAATATAATTAAATATTTCAGTTGTTGCTGTGAATTTTATCAGTTTTAATAATTTAAATATCTTTTTCTGACTTTCTAGAGAGTATGAAAACACTCCTCTAATATAAAACCATTTTAAAATGCCGTGGAGATTTTAATTATATAATGATTGAGAAGTGAGAAGTTGCAGCAATTTTCTAAATGCTCATTTGTTTTTTTGTTTTTTTTAAATGACCGATTATAACAAAAAATATTTTCTTTTTCTATGTCTCATTTTCTTGAAATGCATTATTTCTACAGTTATTAATGTTTCTCTTTCAGTTCTTTTCAAAATAATGTGGAGATTCATATCAATCATATCCAGAGTGGCCTCAGTCAGATGGGCAACTTGCATGCTTTCTCTACAACCACCACAAGTACAACTACTTGCAACCCTTAACATAAAAGTGAATCTTGTCCACAAAACTGTCCACTATTGACTCCAAGATTAATGCTGATGGTCTTCACTCTTACCTGCTTTGTGTCATTGAAGGTTGGTGTGTACATTGTTGCAGTTGAGTCAGCATTTACTAAGAGAATAGCTTTTTTATCATTGATAGTAAAATATGTTCTCTTGATTTGTTTGGATATTTATTGCTTATAGTCCCTGGATTTCTCTTTCCTTGTTTCTCCATTTTTATAAATTTATTTTTTCTTAAATAGGTTTCAAGTTTCTCTGTTCAAATCTTGATTACATTTCAGCTTGTATATTTCATAAATTTGAAGAAATCACACGTTATTTTTTATTTATCAATTCAAACACACTGTCTTAGTCCACTGCAAATATATTGGAAATGGAAATGACTGTATAAATACTTGAGTGACAGTTTTTGCTTGTCTTCCTTTAGATGTTCACATTGGAATTCTGTGATTGTTTAAAATATTTTCGAAACATTGGTTTCTTTTCTTACAGTTCTTTTGATCTCACTTGTAAAGTATCAATCATCCAAAAGCTGTTCTCTTTTGACATCTTGCCTGCAAATTGCTTACTCAACAAAACAATAAGATTTGTACTTCAGAAACCATACAAAAAGGCAGAATTACATCCAATTATTTTGTCTGAGGAACATTGATATTGTATATAAAAAAAATACAATCATCTTTGTGTCAAATCCATTTCAGCATGTCCCAATTGCTAAGACATATTTAATATTTTTTGCCTTCATTAACTGGAAATCTTTCCTCTCTTTAACATTTCCATATCCAGTCTGCCTTTGAATTCTGCTATGGCTTTTGTTTGTGTGTAAATTTTGTAAAGGCTGTGATGTATAAAATCCTTCCCTTTCTGTGAATGCAAATAACAATTAGACAATTCCCATGGACAATTTTCAGGTGCTATCATCATCATCATCATCATCATCATGACATAAACAGAAAAAATGACCTCCAAATTTAAGGCTTTGCTTAATTTGCAACATTTTGCCCAATGATTGGGATAATCATACATTAGAATTCTTTTTATTTAAATCCTGTAATGCTAATAAACAATGACATTAAATGTCATTCTACTTTGCAATTTTTGAAAAACTGTTTTTTGATTGAAAAAAAATTTGCTTTGCTCTGGTTTTTGGTTATTTACTTTTTGAAGAGACACTTCTAGAAAAATCAAGACTTTTTTTTTTATATATATATATAAAAAAATCTTATGCCAAAGTGACTGGAATTTTCTTTAAAAGAAATCTTTTTAAAAAAAAATTTTACAAACATTATTTTTGTAGATCTAATAACCACCACATAATTTACTGGTGTCTAGATTTAGAAAAACAAGACAGGTAGAAATTGCATTCTAACAAAAAGTATATTTTTGATAGAAAAATCTTTTTTCTATTTCTCTAACATTTGTCGTTCATATTTTATTTTTTAAAACTTAGGTATTTATCTTTATTTGAAGTTGTTGATGTTAGCCATTGAACAGATCACTATTGTGTCCTCAAGAATATCAATTCCTACTGGTTCGATAAACTGAAATAGGCAAAGATGAAAATCTATCTTGATAATTTATTTTAAGACATTACAGCAAAAACTTTCAAACTTAGTTTCACATATTAATCCTCCATTTCAGCAACCGTTCTAGATTTCTGAAAGTCTCCACAAAACATTTGACACTAATCATTAGCTACTACTTTATAAGATGAAGTAGGTTATTTTTTTTCCTTTCATAAGTAGCAGACTTGAATAGTAGAAAACTGAGTACAAAATAGAAAACAAAAGTAGATGTTTTCATCAAAGAATTCTTTATGTTGCTGCTGTGGCTCAGTTTAATAAGAAAACTTTGTTCTTGGTTATTTGTTGACAAATAAGGATGATAATTGTTAGGTTTTCAAAATATATCCACATGTGATTATAGTCAAAATACTTTTTTTTTTTGTTTATTATGCAATTTGGTAGGTTTCACCTCCCCACCTATAAATTTGCCCTGTGAACTCTTGAGAAGCAGAGCAAGAGATAGAAATCCAAAGAAAGTAACTAGTTTCAAATTTTTTTATATCTAATTGTTTTTCTTTTCAAATGCTTTTTATTATTCACTTGTAAGTTAGTTTTCATTTAATTTCGCATTTAAGATTTCTTTATTTTTATTACTTTTCTCACCCCCCCCCTTTCTTTTAAGTGAATGAACTTGCCTTATTTGTTTTGTCAGTGTAATTACATTCAATTTTTCATCAAAGCTGTTTATTTTGTTTTGTTTTTGACATATTTCTAAATGTTATCAATATGAAATTAACTTTCTCTCTTTAATTCTAATTTGCTTTTCAAATGTTAGGCAATTTACTGATTTTTATTCCCCAAAAAATCTCACCTGCATTAGACATAATTATGAGTTAAAATGTTTGCTTTTATTCACTTAATGCTTTTTATTGGATAAGAAAAACATCTGTCAATCATTTTCTTTCTATAGACTGGAGAAAATCTTTAAAAAGCAAACATTAAATTGTTTCATGAAATATTAACAAGCCTTATTGCAAAATAGTAATTAGCAAAGAATTGTAAAAATGTGAAATATTATTTCTAACCTTAAGCAATTAGCAGCCAGATATTTGTTACTTATGTGATTCAGTAACTACATTTTTATGTCTACTGATCTTGGTTTAATGCAATCCAAGAAAACATAGAAAACCAATGCAGAAGAAAGTCAAGAAAAAATGGTAAGGTTTTCAAGACACAACTTAATAATTCAGAGTTAATTACACATTTATCATTGTTTACTTTCCTCTCTTCTAATGGAAGAACCAAGATGACAAAGTGATTGCAGTTTTGGACAAAATTTAACTTTCCTCATGATCATTCTTGAGGTCAGAAATATATCAAGTTTAAGTTTTTGAATTTTTTTTTCTCTCAATTTTGCAAAAATAGTAACTTTTTTTTGTTTTTTAAGACAACTTAAATTCTTGGTCTGCTTTTTTCTGCCACTAGCAGTTTAATTTCAGATTGCTAATTGTTTTTCTCAAATCAGATTTAATTTCTTCCTGCTTTCTTCTTAAAGTTATTCTAGATTTATTTGCTTAATATTTAAATTCTCTGGCTCTCTCTACAAATTACCATGGATCACCCTAGAAAATTTTCTGAACTCAAAAAACAACACATCTATTGAGAATTCTCAGATTTGTAAATAAATTCAGATTAAGTTTTTGGTATTCCTATTTTAAATTGTGTGTGTATGCGCTTGCTATTAAATTTTGTTTGTCAACTCATAACTTGTAGAAATCATGTTGTCAAAAAAAAAGACATCATTCAATTATTTCTGCAAAATAAGGAGACACATCAAAATCAGACTGTCAAAAATACAGTGAAATTTGATTTTACAAAACAAATTTTTATATATAAACAAATTTGTAAAATGTGATAGGACATATTCAATGTTTAAATAAATTTACTTTAAATTATTCTTTTATTCCTGTGCAATACATCAACTTCTTTTTCTTCTTTTTGCTTTTATATATATATAAGTCTCTTAATAATTTTAGTGTAGATGCTTGCCTGAACTCAATGAGACTACTTTTATCATTGTTGTCATCAGCTACAATTGAGACAATAGAAATGGGCAGCCATGTACATTTTGAAGGACAGCAAAGAATAGAAAACACTTTTATTGAAATCATCCTCCTTTGCCTTTGGTTCTTCCAAAAGAAGAAAATATCAGGAACACTATTAAGATATTCAATGAAAATAATGCACAATCCTCTCCCAGCAAAAAAAAAAAAATCATCCAATTTCTTCATCCAGTTTAATGGAAGCATTTTTTTTTTTTTTTTTCATTTAATTAAATTTTTTTTTATTATTTATTTTTATTTTTCATTTAATTTTTTTTTTTTTTATATCTGTACAAAAAATATTAAATAAATATGTTGGTTTTGAATTTGTCTTTGTTTTTCTCTCTTATGTCTCCTCTCCTGGTTAGCATTCAAGACACAATCCTAAAATACGCAGCACTAGATAGGTCATTAACATAAAAACATAACTAGAGGTAGGAACTTAATAGTTCATTTTTAACACTGAACACAATTGAATATGATAAACATCATCAAACGACTGCTGGGTAAAAAATTGTGACCCTGTGGACAAGAAATTTCAAGGTATTTTACAAGTATGCTTGCAAATCAGCTTCTTACATGTTCACATTAGTGCTATACCATTGAAAATATTGTTCCAGCAACATACTTATTTTGAGCCACAACAAGATTGACCTGATTAGTGCTTTGTATCTGGGAGCTGGTGAAATATAAGATATGCTACTTATCATTTATTTCTGAAATTTAATATTACACTTTTGAAGATTGTTTTAATACTGTAACAGATTACATCTGAAAATTTCCCCAAATGTTCTTAATCTGAATATTATATGTCAGGCTGCAAAAAATAAAGTATGAATATAAAGTTTAAATGAAGCTCAAAATGGATGGCAAGCAAAATTTTGGTCTTATTTTCCAATTTAATGCACATGCATTTTTTTTTTTTTTTTTGCTTCAGTCTGTTCATTAAAGAGTATGGATCAAAGTTGAAATCTGCCAATTTCATGGAAATCAATTTTCTTCAAAAACAATTTCTATTATACAATACTTTTAAGTATTAAGCAAGTTTTTTATGTTGAAAGAAAATTGTGGGACCTTATACTAATATACTTTTTTTTGTTAATCAGAAAATCTGAAAAAGAAGGCTTATCTACTAAGTCATTATGCCCTGGCAGTTATCAAGTAAAAAAAAACTTTTAAAATTAATCAGAAACCGTTTATAAAACAAAACACAATGATTTATTATTCTCTGCAAACCATTACATTTTTATTCCTGTTCCACACCAGAAATATTCAAACAATTTTAAGTATGAATTTAAGAAAATGGTTCAACAAGTAAAATGTAAAATTAGAAGTCATAAAATCTCTAATTAGTGTGGTTCACTAAGTTCAATTGGTATTACTACAAACCGTGTCTGGCAGAACATATTTTATTTAAAACCTTGAACTGCAAAATAATGCTTTATTCTACAGAAAAATATTTGGTAAAGATGCTTTCTACTAAGAAATAAGCAGTGAGGAAAAGTCTCAAGCAAAACCAGGAACATTTGCAGAAAACCATTCATTTTCTTTTCTTTATTAATCCCAACTCCTTGTTTTAAAGTACTAACCATTTTTATTGAAACCCGGAGAATGTGAAGAAGTTGTTAGGATGAACAAAATTCTTGGACACAGCACTTTTGAAGGAAATGCAAGACATAGATTTTGATAAAGAACTGGCTTCCAACTCTGCATTTGTATTTGTGGAACACTTTGATAACATTTGTTTTTCCTTTAAATTGCACTTCATGTACAGTTCCAAATAAGTTTGCCTGGAATCAGAAAAATGAGTACATTAATAAGTGTTCACATTTTTACTGTTGATCTAGAGACAGCAATCAATTCTAAAGAATAAACTTATTGCAAGAAACATGGTAATTGTTTGTTTGTCTTTTAGTAAATTTACCCCCAAAGGCAAAAGTGAGTGTTATTTGTATTGAATTTGTTTAATACATCATTTATTTTACTTGTGGATACTTTATTCAGAAAGGAAAATCCAAATTAGTCAATAGCAGGGTTTTTGATAAGTACTAAATTGAAGAGACCAAAATTTAAATTTGAAAATTCATTAACCTTTTAGTGCACAAGGCATGGCTGCAAAATTTAACAAACATAAGGATAAATAGCTAAGTAATTATATTTTAACTTGATATGTAAGCATGCATTTCAGTTTTTATATATATATATATATATATATATATATATATAAAAATACTTTAATTCAGACAGAAAAGTAGGAAGGTAAATCCCAAAAACCTGATCCTAATTAATATTAAAATTTTAATGTTAAAAAATGATACAGGAGGAGAGCTCAATGTAAGACAGAGCTAATATAAAATAAAATAAATTTTCAATATTCAAAATTATTGAATGAACATTTCAACATGAAATCCTTAAGAGAGATTTCACATCTCCTCAGCAACCGTAATATTTCAAAATGGAAATAAAAAATAAGAATAAAATATTTTTTGTGACGTAAATTTCTCAAATCTTAACCGTCATTTTTTATTTCTTTTTTTTATTTTTTATTCTCTCTTTTTATTCTTATTTTTATTTTTATTTCCATTTTGAAATATTACGGTTGCTGAGGAGATGTGAAATCTCTCTTAGGGATTTCATGTTGAAATGTTCATTGAACATTTTTGAATATTGAAAATTTATTTTATTTTATATATATATATATATTGATAAAATTTTCTTAAAAGTTTTAAAATATGTTCCACAACCTAATGAGAGGAGAGCAGACATAGGAACAACTGCAGATGATAGTAGAGTGAAAAGAAAAGACTAACATCATTTGTAAGAAGGAAATGTGTGATTGTCAGCAAAAGGAACAGCTCAAGATGTGACCTACAAATTGTAGGAAGGGTTTTCACAGAGGACAAAATGTGACACCAAAATCCCAAAATTGCCTTCCAGAAAGCTAAGCAAAGTATTAGAAACAGTCTCATCACAGATGAAGAATAGATTTGGAGCAAGAGAAATGTGGTTCTACAGAATAATCTTGAAAATACCTTGGACTAAACAAATTGTAGTCACCAAAATCACACCAGTACAAAAATTTAAATATCTAGGAAGAGTTTTAACAGAGGACAAAAAATGTGACACCAAAATCCAAAGGTGTATTGGAATAGCAAAAGGTGCTTTCCAGAAAGCTAAGCAAAGTAAGAAACAGGAAAATTTTGTTAGAAACAAAAGAGTACTGGACTTGTGTAATGGCAGTGAATGGTGGACAATCTCATCACAGTTAAATGTAAATGCCACTTCTCCAAGTTTCTTTTCCCACCTGTGGAATTCCCTTCCATTTACTTGCTTCCCTGATAGCTACAATCTCAAAAATTTAAATGCAATCTCAAATGCCATCTTCTATCTTCTTGAATCCCATTCATTTTTTATCCTTTCTTCGATACCCCCTGTACCCCTTATTTCTTTCACTGTAACCCCCTGCAAACTAGTGATATGATTTTTAAAAAAAAAAAATTTTAAATGAAGTGATTGTACAGAAAGATGCTGAGAATACCATGGACAGAGAATGTGAGCAATGGGGAAGTTTTAAAGATGAAAAAAAAAAGATAGGTGTGCAAAAGTTTTGGCACAACAACATAAAATGGTTGTGCATTGTCGTCAGTAGATACTGGCTTGGTGCAAGAAATCGAAGAACTGAGTTTAAATCCATGTTTAATTCCTTGCATTCACTTATGTGCAAATACTCTTGGGAAAGGTATTAATCTTTTCCCTCCAGCTATGGGTTAAATAACAGGACAGATTGGGTTATATAGCCTTGGTTGGCAACCAGTTTGCCTTAGTAATGGCAACCTATTGCAGGAAAATCTTCTGCCCAGTCAGTCATGTCTCTTTTGAGACATGATCACCCAGGTGTGTATCACATATGGCACTTGACTGACTGACTGACATAAAATAATTCTACACTTTTATTTTGTTAAATTAAGATTGTTGCTTTTATCAGTAGTGTTTGCGGACATTGAGGATTGGAAAATCTAAACTTATTAATGGAACTTTGTGTGTGTATCCATTACCTATAGACTCCGAAACAGCTGAACCGATTTTCTTGAAAATTTACACAGTTGTACTATAAGCGTCTGCGAGTGTTCTTAGCTAGGTTTTGTGTCGAGGTACACCCGATAAATATCGATAATCAAAAAAATCGGGTTATAGAAGGAGTGGTCCAATTTTACTCAAATTTGATACACTCATAGACAAAGACATAAGAAATTATATTCAGAAGTTTCAAGGTTGCAGTTCTTACAATAGTGCAGAAAATTGATAATATATATATATATATATATATATATATATATATATATATATATATATGAAAGGCAAGAAACCGGGTCTGATCAAAATCAGTTTTTCAGCCCTTTTATTTTAGTTTTTGCTTCAGGTTTGGCTCTAAGTAGCTATAATTGTAGTTCTTAGTCTCAGCCATGATAACATTTACTCAGAGGATTTATTTAGCCTTCAAAATTCAGTTTACGACAAACAAAAACTTATTTGATATCGATACCAGGAAATCAAAATTTGACTTACATCCATTCATTTTTCTTTCAGTCTACGGTTTTGCTTTAACTGGAAACAACTGCTTTTTAGTCTTTCGTGCCAACGTCCAAAGAGTATGAGCTCCAGGACCATGGATTCATTTTAAAGCTTTCATTACACCTGAGCAACACCAGGCTATACTGCTTGTATGTTATAGATGCAATTTAACAAGATATACCACTTTAAGTAGCTTGAAGCTGAAAACTGGCTGTGAAAAACTATTAGGACAATTTCTAAATAGGCATTGTTCCATCTTATTAAAATTAATGTAAGGTGCCTTGGTAAGTTATTGTAAATAAATATTTTTCTTCATGTGCCATGTCCCTTCAGGATGTAGGCGATCATATACTTCCACTTGGCTCTGTCACTTGTTGCTCTCAAAATTCTTCCTCTCGGTATCTCTCCCAAACCCTGCTCTGCCATTCATTTGCTCAGGCCTATTAAGTACGTCTCACACTGCTTGCCCCTGTCTCTTATTCCCTTTATCCGTTCTGTGAGTATTAAATTCTCCAGCCCCTCCTTCCTCATTACATGTCCAAGAAACCTCATCTGTTTCTTATATTAAGCATGAGTTTTCTCCTTGTCTCCATCCTCTCCAATACCTCGTTGTTAGTAATGTGCTTAGTCTATGGTATCCTCAGCATCCTTCTTTTAAATCACATTTCTGCTGCCTCAAGCCTCTCCTTCACCCTTGAGGAGATCGTCCAACATTCACTGCCATACAGAAGGACAGATGTCACATAGCAATCCAGCACTCTCTTTGTTTCCAATGAGATTTTCTTGTCTTTCAGTACTCTGGTTAGCTTTTGAAATGCATCCTTGCTCATCCCAATGTGTCTTTGGATCGCAACATCACACTTTCCATCCTCTGTCAGCATGCTTTCCAGGTATTTAAATTTCTTTACTTGTTAGATTTTAGTGATGTTAAAAAAAGAGCAACAAGGGAAAGCAATGTGTAACATATTTGATGAACTTGAGCAGATATAGCGGAGCAAGGTTTGAGCAGTATAACAGGAGAAGGGTTGTTAAGGGCTACAAGGAACAGGGATATGTGGAGGGCTATGATCACCTACATCCTGAAGGGACATGGCACATAGAAGATGAAGATATTAATAGTAATTTTTTCTTGCAAAAAGTGTTCTTTTAATTAAAGTATGGAAATAGTAGTCTTGCTGCATTTGGCTATAATAATTGTCTCAATTTGTCATTGAATGGAACAGTCTAGATTTTCTAGCCTGTAACGTTTTCCTATTTTTCTTGGCAGTAACCTAAAACTTTTGTTGGCGCTCTGTCACAAGGATTCTATTGTATAGCTATCAGGACTTTGTGTTGGCCAGTCTTCTCAAAAGTTGAACATCTTCATCTATGACAATATTTAACATGGCGTATGGTGAATTGGCTAAAAATAGGAATGAGATAAAAAAAAATTGCAATTATGATTATTGTTACCTAGGATAAAATAGCTAGGTTACGGGAGGTCAGATGTCAGGCAGCCCTGTTGAAAGAAGTAACATTGTGTGCGGGCGAAAAGAATTGGAAAAAAAACTTTTATTTTTTTTATTTTCCTAAATTCTTGGCGAAATACAGCTGATATAATTCGAAGTCAAATGTCAAAACCACCATGTTGAAATAAGTAACAGACCAGCATTACGTAGACAAAGAACAATTGAGGAAGAAAATTTTATTTTTTTATTCTCAGCAAAATACATCTGCATGATTAAAAGGTCAAAATATCAAGCCTGTCTTATTGAAAAGTATAAACAAAATGGTTAAAGAAAGGGATTTTTATTAATATTTCCCCAGATTGGAATTCAGCAAGAGAGCAAAGGTTAAGTTGATCTGTTGAGAGAAGAAAAAGGACAATTATTAATTACTGGGAAAATGACTATTTAAAATTTCCCTGACAGAGGCTGACATCATGTAATAACTCCGTTCAAAGCAGAGGAAGAAGACCTTCCATGATTGGAAGTGAGAAATAGAAATAAAAAAAAGTCAACAGAGAGACTGATGTCATGTAATAACTCCTCCTAAAAAGAGGAGGAGAACATTCCATGATCTGATGTGTGAAACAGGAGGACTGGTTGAATTTTATGATATTTGCATAATACCCCTTATGCATCCTCACCACACCAGTAAAAAAGGACACCCATAAATATGAAGCCCACAAGGGTTAAAGTCAGTTTCCACCCAGAGATGTAGTGAGATGGAGTTAGTTGCCATGCTGCTGCCACCAACCACTGAACTAAGTCAGTTCCTGTGAGCACCGCTCAGAGATGAAGTGAGTTCTAGTTCCCGTGCTGCTTTCACCACCCACAGTTCAGTTCTAGTCCCAGTCAGTTGGAGTTTAAGTTGCCAACCAAAATTTGAAGTAATAATAACCAAAGTTATCTGCTGAAGAAAAGAAAAAACACCGACAAAGCCCTTGTGTCAAACTGATGATGAGAAGAAGAAAACGTTGATGAGCATTTTTGCAAAGTACAAACAATAGTGCTTGAATTTACCAGTTACTTGATTATCAAGTCTGGCCTGTCTTAGAGAAACTGCTCGAAATTTTCATTCTGTTGCCAGAATAGGAACAGGTTAGGAAAAAGAAAATCTGTAATTATTTTTCTCTTATTTTTTTGTATATAAATACTTTCTAAAGTTTATTCAGGCGTCATCCATTTTATTTCCACAATTGTGTGGGCATATCCAACTTGGTTTAGCTTGGCTGAGATACCCCAGTGATAATTCAGCTTAACCCTCTAGGGCCATTCGTATCATATTTGATACAGTATGAAAACAAGCCTTGAAAGAAATATTTTCCTGAAAAATTTTTTAAGAGAAATATTTTATAAATTTCAAATGAAAGCAGTACTGACTGCTCAGTCAATGAATACCAAATGTTTCCTTATAGGGAAATACCAAATGTTTCTTTATAGGGAAATACTGTATCAAATATGATACGAATGGCCCTAGAGGGTTAAGATTAAAATCACAATGTGGGTAAGAGAGATTACAGTTAAAGAGGTCAACCCAAAGACCAGCTGCTGTGTCAATGCCATCAACGACCAACGAGTGTGATCTGATGGCTTGTTCTCAGACCAGGATTGATCCTGACAAACGGGACAACAGGCCACGAAGGCTCCAGTACAACTGCGTTACACATTTACAAGAAACTTTTTTGTGTCAAGGGGCACCGTCATGCTGAAAGATTTCACCATTTTCATAACCAGGCAGGAGATTTGACCATAGTAAACTAGTTTATGCTGTTTATATTTCTGACTTTTACTATCACTATTGATGCAACTCCATATCATTATATATTCACCATCAAATTTTACTTTGTGAAGTATCTTGCATTGCTTCTTTCTCTCACTAGTTTTCTTATATATTCTCTTGCATTATATCTTCATCCATTATTGAAAATTAATTTTCGCCACTTTTCCTAAATTAGATGTTCTTTTGTGACACAATAACTAGGCGTATATTAAGGTGAATTTGTAAAATATGGATTTTATTATAATAGATTAAGAATAGAAAATGGTTAAGAATAGAAAAAGTTTAAAAACGTGTTTCGTTTAACAAAAGTGAAAAAGAAAAGGAAAAAATAAATAAATAAATGCTTTTTCTTTTATAAGTAAATTTAAAATATTTGACTAAGTGATTTGATGTGATAAAAGACAAAGTTTAGGAAATAGATTTTTGAGTGACCCGGTCAAAAACTGTCTTTACTGTATCTTGACCTCACATTAAGAAAATAAAGAAAAGATAATAGAATTTTCCCTTTCTCCAGGCAATAAAAAACGCCTGGTTACAGGTAAAGTATCAGGGCTATAAAAACATCCGGCAGCCTTCACACGAAGCTTTATTAAGATAAAAAGATAAAAAAAATCCTGGAAAATACTAAGGCTAAGTGCAGACGAGATGTCTGCAAGATGTTTACACATCAAAAGAGGGAAAATTTAAGTACCTTAAAATTTTGGACTTACAGTCGCCAATGCTTATCACCTGGTGGTCTAGGAACTTCCGATTATTTCAATATAAATACAAGTGATTTTTCCTAGTTCAGCCGGGAGTTCAGTTCAGCCGGGCGTGTGCTTGAAGTAGCTGCGTGTGTTGGGCGCGCAGAAGAGGAGAAGCTCCGTTCGTCTGAGTCGGTCGGTTCAGCACTTGTTTTTCCATTAATTAGAGTTAGAGCTGAGTGTCACATCGCCTGCCCCAACTGCAAGACTAACTCTGAACGAAATAAAGCATCGATTTAACTCATCCAAGTTGTGGAAGTTTGTTCCTTATAGTTTATTTTGTACCCCCAGCTTGAGACTGACTTTTTCAACCAATCCCCGGCAACATCACAACGTGAAGAATGGCCGCCAGAGAAATTGTTCGGACCTCCACTGGGGTGTTACAATTTTAATCATATCAATCTTCTATTCCTATATTTTTTTGTGAATGTCTTTCTTTTTTGCTGCTATACGCACTAGCTCAAATTATTTTTTGTAATATTTTGCATATTGTATCACCAGGAACCTCCCTGTTAAGACTGCATTCATTCCTCACTTGCTGAGCTGTTAATTTTGAATTGCCTCTCAAAACTCTCGTAATATTTCTTTTCTCTTATCTACCATTTGTGGTTTTCCAGGATTCTTTGCACTTAAAATACTTTAATCATCTTTTGGATACTTTGAACAATGTTTCTGGAAATTTCCAACCATGTGGCTATCTCTCATTGAGTCATTTTTCCCTTCAAAATCACAACTTTCACTTTGGTTTTAGCAGAAATTTTAGTCATGATTTTAGTATTAAAAAAAAACAAGCTAATATTAATTTACGTGGAATGTCAGAACCATGAAGAACTGGGGACAACTGGAAAAGTTGAAGCAAGAGATGACTAAACATATGTAAAATGAGATGGTCAAACAATGGAGACTTCATCAGTGACGACCATAGAATTATATACTCAGAAGGTGAAAATAATGAGAAAAGAGTTGGTATTATACTAGATAAAAACAAGGAAATGTATTATGGGATACTGCCAGATATCTGAAAGAATTCTAGTAGTCAAACTGAAAAAGAAGCCTTTCAGTATATTGGTGATAGTGATATATGCACTGACAACACAAAGTACAGAAGAAGAAATAGAATCCTTCTATTCTATGCTCAATTATGCCAAGGCAAGGTGCAAATCACAACAAATCAGAATCATCATGATAGATCTGAATGCCAAAGTTAGCCAAGGGAAAGAAGGTGAAACAGTCGACAATTTCAGACAAGAACACTGCAATGGCTGTGGTGAGAAACAGGCCCAATGCTGCACAGCTAATGCCCAGATAATAACCAACACCTGGTTTCAAGTACGCCCAAGAAGCCTATAGACATGGAGAAGTCCAGGAGGAGAAATTAAGAACCAAATTGATTATGTTACTATCAACAAGAGATTCAGAAACACAGTCCTTCACAGCAAAGCCTACACAGGTGCTGATTGGAAATAACCACATACCAGTTTTATACAAACTAAGGATAAAACTAAAGTGATTAAAGAAACCTAACACAGCCCTAAGACTGCAATACAATGTAAATGACCCAAATTTGCAGGAAATGTATATGAACAGTGTGAAAATGAAATACGAAGGACAAATTGGAAACAGAAACTCAAAATGTGACACACTAAGAGTGGCTCTAGTGACATCGGCGAATGACATCATCCCAAAAGAAAAAGCATGTCGGAAGAAAAATGAGTGGATCACTGAAGAGGTTCTTGACCTGATGCAAAAAAGACAAAAAAAAAAGATGCCAAGATATGGAATGGAATACAAGAAACTATACAAGGAAATAAGGAGAAAATGTAAGCAGGCTAAAGAAAGATGGCTCAATGACAAATATTCCAAAGTAGAGAGACTGAGCATGACAAATAATGACGATATGCATAAAAAATAAAGGAACGAACAGGACAAAAGACCTACTCAGTAACAGGATGTATAAAAGCAAAGGACAATACACTCATACTAGCAAAAGAAAAAATACTTCAGAGATGGGATGAGCATATTGGTGATCTCTTCCACAACAAGAGAGAGCAACCAACAATACACAAAAATGTGGATGGACCAGAAATATGAAAAAAACGAAGGGGAATCGGCAATGGCCAAATTGAACAGAAATAAAGCAGCAGGATCCGATGCAATTGTGAAAGAGATGTTGATGCCCTCAGAAGACTTTGGCAGAGACAGGCTCACAGAAATAAATAAATTAAATCTTCAACAGCTGTAATATACCAGAAGACCTAAGCAGATCAATTTTCATAGCACGTGCAAAGAAATGTAAACTCCACCAAACAGTCAGCTTAATGAGCCACATAAAAAAAAAAATCATCATTTGGATTTCAATGAACAGAGCGTGCAGCAGAATTGGCCCAGAGATAGGACAAGAACAGTGTGACTTTGTTAAAGTTACCAGAACAAGGAATGCAATATCATTGCTCAGAATGCTCTCTCAAAGAGCAACAGAAATGCAGAAGAACTTCTCTCTGTGCTTCACAGACTATGCAAAGGCATTTGACAAAGTATACCACAAAGACTTGATAGAGATGCTTGACAACCTCAGCATTTTCAGAAAAGATGTTAGGATAATCAAAAATATATATCGGCAGCAAACTGCTTGCATATGGATAGGAAGTAAATTCAGTAAGTATACAAAAATAGAAAGGGGTGTAAGACAAGGATGTGTTTTCTCACCAGATCTATTCACCTTATACAGTGAAACAATTTTGAGAGAAATAAAACCCTTGCGAGGATTTGTCATTGGTGGCCACAATCTCAACAATGTAAGATACACAGATGATACAGTGCTGATAGCAGATACAGAAAGGAGAATACAGGACCTCCTACAGAAGGCAGCAAGAGAAAGCGAGTAGAAAGGACTAAGCATAAACTTCAAGAAAACTGAATGTATCGGTCATCAGCAAAAAGAGGACCCCAAAATGCCAACTATAGGTTTGAGAAACTAAAATCAAACAAATAAAGAAATTTAAATACCTGGGAAGTGTGCAGGCAGAGGATGGAAAGTGCAATGTTGAGATCCAAAGATGCATTAGCATGGTCAAGGACGCATTTCAAAAGCTAACCAAAGTAATGAGAGACAAGAAAATCTCATTGGAAACAAAGAAGACAGTGCTGGATTGCTATGTGATATCGGTTCTTCTGTATGGCAGTGAATGTTGGATGGTCTCCTCAAGGATGAAGGAGAGGCTTGAGGCAGCAGAAATGTGATTTAACAGAAGGATGTTGAGGATACCATGGACTGAGCACTCGATTAATATCTTCATCTTTTTTTCTTTTTACTCATATCACCCCGAGCAAGGCAGTAACACCACTAATGCACAGGGGGCTATATAAGAGTGAAAAGATTGGAAAAGAGAAAGCCAGAAATCACATCCTAAACAGGAAACAAGGGATGAGCCTCTTCACCTGTTCAATAGAAGTGGGTGGAGTGTGAACCGGGCGATCTTCTATGTGCTGTGTGTTCCTTCAGGATGTAGGTGATCATGGCCCTCCACATCTCCCTGTCCCTTGTATCTCTTAACAACTCTCTCCTGTTATACTTCTCAAACCTCACTTCACCATACATCTGCTCAAGTCGATCAAATATGTCACACATTGATTTCCCTTGTTGCTCTTTTTTTTTTTTAGCATTAGTCAGTTAAGTGCCACATGTGATACACGCTTTAGGCGATCATGTTTCGAAAGAGACATAACTGATTGGGCAGAAGATTATCCTGCAATAGGTTGCCATTGCTTTCTACGGTAGATTGGTTGCCGACCAAGACTATATAACCCAATCCGTCCTTTTATTTAATCCATAACTGGAGGGAAGAGACAGATTAATACTTTTCCCAAGGGTATTTGTGTGAAAGTGAATGCAAAGAATTCAACCGGAATTCGAACTCGGCTCCTTGATTTCTCGTTCCGAGCCAATATCCCTTGCACCACAACACACATCCTTTAGCATCACAATGCTTAAAATTCTCCGTCATCCATTATTCAGCATTAACAAAAATGCAGTAACTAGTTTTCTGGTCCTCACAGATCACAAAATGTACCGAGAAAGGCATATTTTTTTCATAATTGTTTCACCCCAAGCAATGCAATACTGCCACTAGTGCACAGGGGGTTACAATGAGAGAAGACAGATGACAGAAAAGTAAACAGTATAGGTGATGTTGTAGAAAGGATAAGAGAGAGTTGGGAGATACAGAGTTAGAAGATGGCAAATGACATTACATTTAAACTTTTAAAGATTGGAGCTATCACGGAGGCAAGTATGGGGAAGGGATTTCCAAAGACGGGAAATACGAGGAAAGAAACTGCTAGAGTATAATTGGCTGTTACATTTGCCTATTTTGATGATAAATGGTGGGACCTAGTTGCCATGTTAGTTGCGCAGGTAAAAGCAGAAGCCATGAAAATACACATAGAAAAGACAGAGGAAAGCCACATTCTGCCAATGAGAAAGTGGCTGAAGGTGAGCAGCCTAATTGGAACCAATTATGTTGCAGATCCTCCTTTGGATTCTGTCGAGAAGCCCTAGGTGAGCATCAGAAGCACCTGACCAGATATGGCAACAGTATTCAATATACAGACAAATGGTAAATTTATAAAGATAGATAGATTCTGACTAGGAAAACTTCCTGACCCAACACAGTGACCCAACCTTTTTAGCAGTAGATGTAACTATTGGTTCAATGTATTTATTCCAGTTGAGATTGACTGAGAAAGTGCGACCAAGGACGTGCAGTGTATTACCAAAGTTTTGCACACTAGTGTATAATTAAAATCTGTAAAAGACAATTGAAGTTTCTGGGACATATAATGAGGGAAGAGGGCTAAGAAAATCTGACACTCATAGGACATATTGAAGGTAAAAGCAGCACATGATCTGCCTAATGAACTTGTGTAAATGATTGGCAGAACAGGGATTAGGAGTTAAAGCAAAAAAAAAAATCTTTACTAAGAGCTGCACAATAATCATCCACATCTTGAAGGGACACAGCACATAGAAGGAAAAGAATTGAAATAATGGTCACTAAAATGTTAAATCAGCATTACAGGTTTTGGTGGTTGAAATAATTGCTTATTTTACACCAGCATCATTGGTCATTGTGATACAATAGTATTACACTTAATTGGTTAGGATGCTTATTTAATCAATGAGACTGTAAATGATTTTATGTGGGTCCAGAGCAACTATCAGTATTATGATTACCAACTGCATTGCCAGTAAAATTGAGATGTAAAAGTTTCAAACAACCATCTACTGTCCAGAAGTAAGGAAAAATAAAATGTATAAATAAAAACTTTTGGGATCAAGTACCACTTGACTGGAAGGTAAGGAATTCCAGTCAAGGGCTGTTTAGTCAGGCCACATTCTAAATAATTGGCACAATTAAAGCAAGAAGTGATATAGAACTAGATTGAGATAAAGTTCTTTTTGGTCAAAGGGAAGAACTGGTCTGTTAATCTCATAAAATGTTCTGAGAAAAGCATAGTAGCAAAAATGTCCCCAAAATTCTCTTGCTAACCTATAAACAAGGGGTCATAAAATTTTTTTGACCAGACACTCCTTTTTGTTTTTCTTCTTTTCCCAGCAACCTCTATTTAAAATATCTTTGAATCTTAAAACTCACACTGTCTTAACTAATGTAATAAACAAATATTGCATTATATTTGATGCAATCGTGCATTGTGGAGCATTGGATATCGGTTCGGAACGAGAAATCAGGGGGCCGAGTTCGAATCCCAGACGAATTCATTGCATTCACTTACGCGCAAATACCCTTGGGAAAGGTATTAATCCGTCTCTTCCTTCCAGTTATAGGTCAAATAACAGGACAGATTGGGTTCTATAGCCTTTGGTTGGCAACCAGTCTACCGCAGAAAGCAATGGCAACCTACTGCGGGATAATCTTCTGCCTAGTCAGTCATGTCTCTTTCGAGACATGATCGCCCAAGCGTGTTTCACGTATGGCACTTAACTGATTGACCTTCATAATTGTAAGCTCTATTTTACAGTTAAAGGTCAGAAAAAGAGGATTATTATCTGAAAATCAACTTGAAATAATTCAAAAAGAGCAAGCAATGCTCAATGTAGCATTAAATAAGTCTCAACAAATTAAGTAAAAAGAAAACTAGTTGAATAGATGTAATTAAGGCTTTTGATTCTGTTAATCATCAAGATCAGTTTTTCTTTCATCTGCACTGAAGAATACTATATACATATATATACATATATACATATATATATACATATATACATATACATGAATTAAAATTTAGTTTAGTGTCATTTGCCCTCTCAACCCCATTTGACTCCTTGGCTATCATCAACCCTCTGGAACTCCCCTCACTAACTCCTAGGGGGTCACTCAGACCCCGTTTGATGACCCCAGACCTAGATAGTACCAACTGAACTGAGCTATACATCAACCCTCTGGAACTCCCCTCACTAACACCTAGGGGGTCACTCAGACCCCATTTGATGACCCCAGACCTAGACAGTACCAATTGAACTGAGCCACACATAATGAACCCCGTTTATTAGAACCAACAGACTTGTCTTTCTTGCTAAGGTGATATCGCAAAATGGCTGTATTTGAGAATTTTCTCCTCGTATAACTTGCTTCCAGTTTCTTTGTTGAATGTACATCTGGCTTTTCTCAGTTTTGCAAATGGGAATCAAACTACAGCATGTGGACAAAAGCTGACCAACTAGTTGGTGAAAACTACTCAAAATAAACATGAACTCCGACACAAATGTTCGAGCTGATGTATAAACTGATTATCAAGACAAACTGACACTGGGATCCTAGGTATGACAGTAAACTGCATTTGGCAGCTGGGAGGTTGTGAGGAGCATGGAACTCCTTCTTAATTGCTGCTGTTCCCAGGTCTACCCTGACCCAGAGAGGTGGCACCTGTTAGGATCCCAGTTATGGGCAAATAGTCAACTCCCAAATTGGGGTCAAAACCCTATCAAAGTATAAAAATAGACTTTTATAGAAATATATAAATATATATAAATAGACTTTTATAGAAAAATACACCTTTTTGAAGGCAAAATATTACCAAAAGTACATTTTTGAAAGAAAAAAAATTTTTGCCATAATACATTTTTGAAGGAAAAAAAAATTATTACTAGCAATACATTTTTGAATACAAAACTATAAAACATCTTCAGTTTTCTAGAATAAAATAAAAATTAAAAAAAATAAAATTTTCATCAAAATTTGACTAAATCAACCTTCTCACTATAACCGAACATTAAAAAAATACATTAAAACCCTACCTTTTTCTCAATAAATAATCCACAGAGGTTGATATGTTATTAAACAAAACACAAACTCAGACTCAAACTGACACTGTCTGCTTGAAAATTAGTATAATGTAAAATTAGTATAATAATAAAATTGGTTTACTGATAAAATTAGTATAATGTAAACATACAATGGGACCCTTATTCAGTTTTCCACCAACCAACCAATGATTACTGCACATTATTTCTTGATTCCTCATTCACGTTGCTGTGTACCTAAATCTGCATATTTACAAGGCAACAAAAGATGACAACAAATATTATGATGAGAAATAAAAACTCAAACTTTTTTTCTAATATATTTAGTTGTTTTTATTTGGGGCTTTGCTTGCTTAGTCTGTGTAGGTAGATTGGTGACACTTACAACTTCAGCCATGTCAGACTAATAGATCAGGCCTTCCTTTCGATTGACTTTTCCACCTATCAACTCTCTGTCCATCTATACCACACACTATGTCTGTCAATACAAACAGGTAGTATTCAGACTACCTGAGAGAACCTGTCCCCCACCAAGTGCAGACTAGAACTTACTTCCTCAGTCTTGACTGATTGTTAATATATATATCAGTCAGTTAAGTGCCATACATGATACACGCTTGGGCGATCATGTCTCAAAAGAGACATGACTGACTGAGCAGAAGATTATCCTGCAGTAGGTTACCATTGCTTTCTGCGGTAGACTGGTTGCTGACCAAGGCTATAGAACCCAATCTGTCCTGTTATTTACCCCATAACTGGAAGGAATAGACGGAGTAATACCTTTCCCAAGGGTATTTGCGCGTAAGTGAATGCAATGAATTCGGTTGGAATTCGAACTCAGCTTCCCGATTTCACGTTCTGAGCCGATATCCAATGCACCACAACGCAAGGAGATTTTTATCCCAATATATTTATATATATATATATATATAATAATAATAATAATAATATTTATTAATAAATTATAACATTGATATGTTATAATATCACTACAAAAGTAGCTATTTTGTTTCGACACTTTTTGTGTCTTTTCAAGTGATGTTGTTATTTCAAATGAATGGCTTTAAAAGGTTAAGAACAAGCAAGACCCCTTTCATCAGGGAGGCATTATTGTATGTACAATGTGGACCAATCAGAGTAAAGCAACTTTTACTTTGGAGAATATGTGGGAAGACTTAAAATTAATCTTGGTGGGCATTGGTATTAAAATTTTATAAAATTAAGATCAGCATTATTAAATAACTATTATATCTACTATATTTTTGTTGCTAAAAAAAAAAAAAAAGCTATATGTATATATATTTTAACAATTTTGTAGATTTAGAAAATTATTAATATTTTTAGACAAATATTTAAAAAAAAAAAGAATGCATACATGAATAAACTTACAAACATTCACATATGGAGAAATATTCACAAACATTAGTGAGAAAAAACATATACATAGTAATACACCCATGTATATATACATACACAAATTTCAAAATTTAGTTTTTATCGAGATGTCAATTTGTCTGTTAACTTTTAGGCAGGCTAAATTGCTACATATTGGATACAGTCACGGCGGATTCATAAAATCACTGGCCTCATATGAATGGGGTCAGGATAGACATAATCATATTTCAATGCATGAACACATAAGCGGGAATAAATATATTCCCATATTCGCAAAACCATAAAACAAACTTAAATGCGTATGTATGTGCAAAACGTCATACATATATATATATATAGAGAGAGAGAGAAAGTTCAATACTGTTCATATGAAGTTATGACTGTAATCCTCGGTTGTTTAGCTTGCATGTGCGTGTGTCTCTGCGCATGTCATTGGTTGTATATATGTAAAATTATGTCTGTGTATGCGTAAGAGGCGTCATGACAAAAATACATATTCCCACCAAAGTCAATCCCACCTTCAACAAAAGTTCATCAATATACGTATCTCCTCCGTATACATCCAGTATTTTGAAATAAAATTAAAGCAGTTAGTTAGAAGATCAAAAAAGCATGAAACTTAAGAAATCTATCTATCTATCTATCTATCTATCTATCTATCTATCTATCTATCTATCTGTCTGTCTGTCCATACATATGTACAGATATAAATATATATACACACTTACAAATATATATAGAAATATACATAAATATAAATACATACACAGAAATATACACAAATATATATATATATATATATATACATATACACACACACACATGCAAATATATACGTATTACATATATATATATATATATAATATACATATATTGGTATAAAAATCTCCTTGTGAACAATGTATGTTTGCCATTCCTTTCTTTCAGTTATTCTGTGTATTAAGGTGTTATTATATCATGAATATAATAATGCAAATAATGGGGAAATGCAAACTGGAAATATTGCTTCTTGCGAAGTGACTTCATTAACCCTAACATAAAGAGAAACACATGAGATTGAGATAAAATCATGCCTTCCTTTTCCTATGTGGTTGTTCCAATCATAGTACCACAATAACATAAACTCATAGATAGGTCACGCTCTTAGTTTGGGGGTTGTCAAAATGGATGTTTGTGGTTGACTCATAGATAAGTTGCACTATAATATGGGAAGTTACATTGCCCTTTTTTTAACATAAATATAACTAATATTTGTTAAATAATATTTCTGAAAATCCAAACTCTCTTTCTGCAGATCTGTTTCCATGTTCTACATATTCTACCACTTTCAACTTAAAACCTACTTCATAACACTTTCTCTTACTCATGATTAGGGTTTGCAATTGTTACAATTTGTAAACTATTGGTAACAAAAAAAATAAGGGTTAACCGAGTTTTTGTACCTTGGGAAATGATTACTCCACATTGAATAACTGTAAGTAAAATTGTGATTTGTTGTAATTATATGGCATTTATTTATTGAGTGTGGGGCTGCTCTGTTTAGATTAAAATTTTGCTTTAGTCTTAAAATCACTTAAAAATGATAATCTTTCGTCATAAATCAGATAATAAATATAAGGAGTGCAGATTGAGTGCTTTTATTCAATATCTGACGTGGTACTGTTGAAAGAGGTAATTGTATAAAATCAAAATGATGGAAAAAATGAATTTTCTCCTTTGCTGGAGCCCAGGATACTTGCCTGGACTACTGATACATCACAATCTACTTTAGATTCTCCATGATGTCGGATAGATTGGTTGCACCCCTGATTTTTATAAAAATTTTGGTGAAAAAAATGTGCAACCTATTCTTGAGTAAATAGGATAATCTTCCTAGCTTCCATTTTCTCTTGTTTTGGCTACACAAGTAAATATCAAGTTAAAACAATGCAATATTTTGTTTTGAAGCTAACTACAAAACCAAATCATAGTCTTTTAAAAATAATTCTTTTTTTATTTTCTTTTTGTTTAAATATTAGTTTTCAATGTTGAATAAAAGTGTAAAATTAATATGAAAGGCTTTTCTTTTAATTTGGTATCAGATGAAGTGTTTGTTTTTGCCTACTGATTTGGATAGAGTCTAAATAAAATAAGAAAGTACTAACCCTTTTGATAAAGGAGATGGAAGGCTCATTTTCTGATTGTTGCGGTAAGATAAAAACTTATTTTCCTTTGAAATATTTGGATGTGCTGTGATCCACTCTTTCTTTTTCAATGCATTTTCACATAATGGACATAGAATTTCTTTGTTGGCTGAAAAAATAAGGTCAATGATTTAAGAAAATAACAATGACAAATTTAACAAACTAATGAGAAATTACTTAAAGTCATTTGATTAATACAGTGGTTTCCAACCACTGTGCCGCGGAATGGTTACTGGTGTGTCATGAAGAGATAATAGGTGGAAGACATTTAATTTCATTTTGTTTAATGAAGACATTTAATTTCTTAATCAAGATGACAGCACACAATTTAAAATTGCTGAATTTCAGGAATCTAAATGATTCACGCATACTAATTGGTAAGCGTTGTTATGCTTTATATCATCTATATATCTCGTTTACAATATTAACAGATTCTTTGTAGATATTTCTTATTTAATATTTAGGTGTTGTAAATTAAGGTTTTTAGTAGGACAAATAAAAAACATGATTAAATATGATAAAAATTCTCTTAGATTTTTTTTGTTTCAATTTTAGATTCAATTCACCCTTAATTATGGCCAAGTTTCTCAAAAGAAAAGGTGATGGTGACAAGAATAATTCTACAACTTCATCTAAAAACCAAAAGTTCATCGGTTGTATAGTGATGATTACTTGAAATTTGGGTTTCACTGGACTGGAAATACACAGATTCCTTCTCTGCAGTGTGTTGTGTGTGGCCAAACACTGTCTAATGAAGCAATGGTTCCAAGTAAGATGAAAAGACATCTTACTACAAAACATCCTGACCTTCAAACTAAAAATGTTGATTATTTCCAATGGTTGTTAGAATCAAATGCAAGGCAAAGTCAACTATTTAAGAAAACAGTAACTGTGTCTGAAAAAGCTCAATTTGCTTCATATGAGGTGGCAGAAATTATTGCTATTAAATCAAAGTCTCATGTTCTTGCAGAATCAGTGATCATTCCAGCATGCAAAAGGATGGTAAAAATTATGCTTGACGATAAGGCCAAACAAGAAAATAGCAAGATCCCTCTTTCAAACAATACAATTAGACTAAGATTCTTGACTTGTCTGATAATATTGAAGAAGGTGTAATATCCAAATTTCAAAATAGCCTCTTTGCTCTCCAAATTGATGAATCCACTGACATCAGTAATCCTGCAGAGTTAATTGCATTCATACGCATCATTGATGAAGATGCCATAATTAATTAATTTCTATGCTGCAAACAGTTACCCACAACCACTAAAGGTCAAGATATTTTTGATACAATCACAATATGCCTCGAAAAATACGGCTTATCCTGGGATTTATGTTTTTGGAATATGTACCGATGGAGCACCATCAATGGTTGGTTCTGTTAAAGGTTTTGCATCTTTAGTCGAAAAACAGAATCCTAACATCATGCAAATTCATTGTTTTTTTACACAGAGAAGTATTAGTTTCAAAGATAACATACAATAAACTAAAGGAGGTTTTCAATCAAGTGATTGAAATGGTAAATTTCATAAAAACTCGGCCGTTGAATTCCAGAATTTTTGAGTTGCTGTGCAAGGATATAGATTCTCGTTATGTCCGTTTACTATTGCACACAGGAGTAAGATGGTTATCGAAAGGAAAGGTGCTATCTCATGTAATTGAGCTTCTGAAAGAACTTTTTATTTATTTATTTTTTAAATGAAAAGCTTGATAGATTTTGTAAATACCTTAAAAATGAATTGTGGATGTCTAAAATAGAGTACTTAAGTGAGATATTTGGACATCACAATAGTCTGAACAGCAATATGCAAGGCAGAAATGAAAACATTCTTATGGCGACAGATTAATTTATCTGTCGCCATAAGAATGTTTTCATTTCTGCCTTTTTCATTTCATTTCAGTTACTTTTAAGAAAAAATTGCAATATGGAAGAATAGAATGAAGGTAGACAATTTGGATATGTTTCCATCAGTTCGCAAAACCTGCATGACCGAGATGATCCTCATTATTAGTCAGCATTTGACATGTTTAGAAAATAAAATTGAAGAATATTTTCCCTCAATCAGCGTTGAAGAATTTGATTGGATTTGCAATCCTTCCCTGGATTTATTGGTCATCAATCTTTCCAATTTTGAGTTATGTGAAGAGGAAGAATTAGCAAGCCTTTCCAGTGATCGTGGACTCAAATTGAAGTATACACAACTGCCATTAGACACCTTTTGGATTTCTATTTTGGAACTGTAAGTAAAAAAGCCATTAAAGTCTTACTGCAATTCTCAACTTTGCACCTATAGGAACTGGGATTTTCTTACCTAAACAACATAAAAAATAAAAAACGTGAAAGACTAAAAAACATTGAAGAAGAGTTAAGAGCATGTCTCTCTCACATTTGCCCACAAATTGCAGCAGTTGTAAAGAAGCACCAGGCACAACTGTCCCACTGGCATTCACCATTATTATTCTATACCCGGTACTGAATATAGGAAATGTATTTATTTGAATAAAAATTTTTTCTTATATGATTTTCTTTGTTTTTTATTATTTTATTGCAAAAAGGTTTTATGAGTAGAAAATATTCATTTTTGTGATAGGTGTGGTGCAAAAAGTTAAAGAGCTCAATAGTGTGCCGTGATGTGAAAAAGGTTGGGAACCACTGGATTAATATGAAAATAATGAGGTAAGATAAATACTTTTAACCCATTAATACCACTGTCCCAAAAATGGAATGCTGATCTTTTATGTTTTAATCTTTTATAAATAAACGCAAATTAATAAGTAAATGCAAATTCTACTCCAGCAGCTTCTTTTCTCGCACTTCCTGCATGTGGAATTCCCTTTCATTTACTTGCTTCCCCAACAGTTACAATCTCCAAGAATTTAAATGCAAAGTCAATAGTCATCTTCTATCTCACTAACCTGCATCCTCTCTCTCATGCTCTTTTCTCTGTCTACTCGATTCTCATCAGTATTCTCATCCTTCTCTTACCCACTTCCTGACACTCTCTATAACCTGTCACTCTTTCTCATACTTTTCCTCCTATGTAACCCCCTGCAAAACAGTAGCAGTAAAATGCCTTGCTTGGGGCGATATGATTATAAAAAAAAATAAATAGAAACTTTTAATTAATTTATAAAAGAAGTTTTAATTAACACTGGAGTTTTTTAATTACTATCATTAATTTTTGTAACTTTTTTGATTTAATTTTATTTTCATTTTAATTTTTATAATCAGTACTAAATCTCACAGTGAGCATTAATGGTTTAACGTATTCCAAACATTCATGAAATTAAAGAGATTTTACTGGAAATAATTCTTAGCACTTCACAGGAAAAACTAAGTTTCACTCGTAAGTTCAACATCTAAACTCTATTGTGTATGCAACTTTTGTGCAAGCCAGAATTTCACTTAAGCAGAGAAAATGAAATTTTCAACCATTACCACAGGTCTTAGTTCAAATCCAGGTAAATATTTCAAATGCTGATTTTCCAAGGCATGCAAGCCATCCCACTTGGAAAATTGATACCGCACTCTAACCTACCGACACCATAAGTGGAACAAAATATTTCCTCCATTTGGAGCTCACAGTTATATACGAATTTTCTTTTGAATTTCAGTTTATATTTCTTATATTTTGAAATATAATCTTGCTCTTTTGTGGTGCATTTGACTGCATCTCAGTACACTGCAGTGCATGGCTTAAGAAACACTGCGTTGTATTATAAAAACTGGTCATCTAACAAAGTAACCTTCTTAGTATTTAAAAAAAAATATTGATGCAATCCTGACTCTTTCTTTCCAGACAATTTTTCTTTCAATATATTGTTACTAATAAGCCGAATGAAAATGATTACAATGAAACAACGTCAAGTAATCTTACTGTACAAGTACTAACTGGGGAAAAGTACCATTTTTGCATTGAATCATTACATGCGATGGAAATGGATACTCCTTGACAACAGTAAGAGAGTAGGCCAATGGTTAGTTGCAAGTGAACCACCAAAACCTCCATTGCACCCTAAAAAGTAAATGATTATTGTATGGTGGTCTTTCAAAAGGGTTATTCATTATTCATTCTTACTTCAAGGGAAAACAATAAAATCAAGCTTGTACAGTAGAGAAATTGAGGGTATGGACAAAAAATTAAAAAAGAAATATCCTAGACTTGTGAATAGGAATGGCCTCATTTGCTGCATGACAATGAGCAGCTGCGCACTTCTCAATCAAGTGTCCCAAAGCTTCTTCTTCTTCTATGTGCTATGTCCCTTCAGCATGTAGGCGATCATGGCCTTCCATGTCCCCTTATCCATGGTAGCGCTTAGCATGTTTTCTCCTTTTACCCCACCCAAACCCTGCTCTAACATCCATCTGCTCAGGTACATCAGATATGTTATCCATTGCTTTCCCCTGTCTCTTTTCCCCTCTATCTGACCTGTTAGTATCAGGTTCTCCAGGCCCTCCTTTCTCTTCTTGATGCTCAGTATTAATTTCCTTTTCGTTTCCATCCTTTCCAAAACCTCATCAATGCTCACATACTTGATCCATGATATCCGCAGCATCTTTCTGTAGAACCACATTTCAGTTGTTTCAAGTTTTTCCTTCATCTTTGATGATATTGTTCAGCATTCACTGCCATATTGAAGAACAGATATCACATAACAATCCAGTACTCTCTTCTTTGTTTCTAGCAAAATTTTCCTGTCTGCATGGCCTAAATTCTGAAATTTTGCCTCATCCTCCATATTTACCTGATATCTCTCCTACTGATTATCACTTATTTAAGCATTTAAAGCTTTTCAGATGGAATAAATCATTTTCCAATAAGGAAGAGCTAATCAAAGCATTTGAATTGTTTAAGACATTTTTTAAAAGATGGTATCAAGAGTTTAGAGGTATGTTGGAGAACAGTCATTCATCAACATGGTCCCTATTTCAACAAAATAAATTAATTATTTAAGATTTCAGAGGCATTTTATTCATTTCATATAAAGTGTGTCATTTCATGTGTGACAACCTACTATTTAATTTTCCCTGCAAAATCCAACATATGAATACTGAATTTTTTGTACAGATTCGAAAAGCAAAACTGTTTAATTCAACATTTAAAAAAAGGAAAAGAATGAATAAATGTTATCATTAAATTTTCAACCTATAAAAATGTGAAACACTTGAAAATGAAAATAGCAAATGAATTTTAAATTTTGATCACAACCATAACATTACTTTTGCAAAAATATCTTTGATGAAAGATTGAATTTAGTTCTTCCTTTTCCTTATTTTGTTGCTAGTCTTTTTGCTGATGGTTTTATCACTGGCATATCATGATGATAAGGAAACAACAATGAGAATAGTTACATCTACTGCTAAGAAGGTTGGGCCAGGAGATTTTTGCCAGAATCTATAATGCACATTTATAAATCTATCATTCATCTGTGCATTGAATACTGTCGCCACACCTGGTTTGGTGCTCCTGCAATTCATCTCGGGGTTCACGATAAGATCCAAAAGAACATCTAATTAATCACAAAATGACAGCTCGACTTCAGTCAGTTTCTCACCGATGAGATGTGGCTTCCCTCTGTCTTTTCTACAAATATTATCACAGCTTCTGCTCTAATATGCTTCTTGCTTTGGTGCCCAGGCAGCAGGAATTTACTTGTGCTGCTAGAGTGGCAACTAGGTTCCATTATCACAATAGTCAAAAGTAACTGCCACTACTTGCCTCACAGTTTCTTCTCTTGCACTTCCTGCCTGTGGAAGTCCCTTCGATATACGTGTTTCGCTGATAGCTACGATCTCCAAAAGTTCAAGTGCAGCATCAATTTCCATCTTCTACCTTCTTGATTCCCAAATTTCTCTTATCCTTTCTTCTACATCCGCCATACCATGTTCCCTCTTTCTTTTTCTTTCCTTTTTTTCTCACTGTAACCCTCTGCGCATCAGTGGCAGTACTACCTTGCTTGAGGTGAAATGATTGTTAAAAAAAGAAAGAGTCTGGACAAATACATTTCAAGATAACTCAATAGATTCAGAAGGATGTGCAGGTAACATGATGGTTATTGTGATGAAAAGTGGAATCAGCAAGCCAAGTTCAAATTGCAGTATAGTCAGTTGCATTTACTTGCAAATAAATGTTCTTGAGAAAGGCATGAATCCATCTCTTCTCCTTCAGCTATGGGTTAAATAGCTGAATCGACTTGGTTTTCTAGCTATGGGTGGTAACCAGCCTAAGAGAAGGCGAACATTGAATTTTAAACTGTGGAGAAGGCAGTGAAAAATTGCTCCACGTTCTTTCTCATAGCAGTTCCCAAATAATAGGCTTACGGCCATATCACGTTGAATACACCAGTTCTTGCTCGATCACCAAAGTTAAGCAACGTTGAGCCTGATCAGTACTTAGATGAGTGACAACTTGGGAATACCAGGTGCTGTAAGCATTTAGTGACGTATGTGCGTTGCAGTGCAGTGGATATCAGCTCAGAAAGAGAAATCAGTGAGCCGAGTTCGAATTCCAGTTGAATACCCTGCATTCACTTAAGCACTGGTACCCTTGGGAAAGGTATTAATCCGTCCCTTCCCTCCAGTTATGGGTTAAAGAAAAGGGTAGGACTTGGGGACCCTGCCCTTAAAAACAAATCCCAATGAATCTTGATACTCAAAAAAGAAAAAAGTATTACTAGACACAAAATTTATGTAAAAAAAACAACAATAAATTGTTGAAAGAAAAAGGTATTACCAGCAATAAATGAAAAAATTTAGTTGGCAATAAATGACTTGCTGAGGTTGATATGCCATAAAAACAAAACAACCAACCAACCCAAATAATAAAGAAAAGGAATCTGTAGAGAGTCATGATCATTGCATTAAAAAAACAAAAACATAAATAATGTAGAAGTCAAAATACTCCAAGAGAAGAACAAATATTCTTGGAAGTAAGTGTCTCAGAACTGCTATTATTTTCACAAAAGTAAAACAAACCTCTTGAGTTATGAATATAAAATTGTTTGTCATGATTTCTTTTAGCACATTGGTTTTTTGTTTTCCACTTAATCTTACATCATAAAGATTTTTCAGTAAAGTTTAACATTCATGCCCGGAAGTAAAAAGGTATGTCAAAAAGATAGTTTTTTCCTTAACACAACTATTACTATAATCTACCTTGGCAATTTTCATTGTCTGAAAAAGCTATTTTTAAAATTTAATATAACTTAAACATATAAAACTGGATTTATGCATGATCATATTTTTTCTTAACAACAAAATAATAAACACGACTTATTTTATTAGATTGTTTATTTAGAATAATAGTTTTATATTCATAAACTTATAAAAATATGGGAATATACAATGCAATATTTATTATTTATCATATTATAAAAAAAATAGAAAAATAACTATTTTATTTTTATTCATAAATTTATAAAAATATCTGTGATGAACAAGAGAACCAGAAATTATATATTTTAAAAAGATGCATTTTCTAACATTTCTTTCATTTGCTCTTGCTGCATAAATTTACTAAAATAGTTTGTGAGCATCTGCGTTTATACTTTTTTCTCTCGAGAACTGACAACAAAAAATGCTAAACACTAATGTTTAATAAACTAAGTAAAGACAGTGTTTGACACTTTTGTTGTGAATTCTTGGGAAAAAAAGATAATACCTAAATTCAATTTCATGTTTGGGTTTTATCAAAATTCTAAAAATAACTTATGAAAACAATAAAAATTGCCACAATCATATAAAATAACGATGATGTCAAGGAAAAAAACCCAGCCTTTTGACGCACCATTTTTTGTGGGTATGAATGTCTAACTTTACAGAGTTTTCATCAAACAGGGTTGTGGTAGACAAACTAGGAATAAATGTAAATCAGTCATGAACTAAGAAATTAAAACTTGGACTGACCTGCTTTCTGTAGAAGTAAAACATGCCCGGCTCGTTTTGCTGTGGCCATTGGGTTATCATTTGTCAAATTAACTAGTTTGGGGTTGCCTCCATGATTCAGAAAACAGCTGTAACATTCTGGCTTGCCTTTCAAAGCAGCTTGATGCCCAACTGTATTGCCTAAATCTGGAAATGAAGTCACAACAAGCATGAAATAATTTTGTACAGCATTTCTTAAAAAGAAAAAAGAAAAAATACAATAAAGGTATTTAGATTTAATCATTATCAGTGTGGTAGCATAAAAAGATGACAATGTTAATGGAAAAATCCTAAAAGAAATGCTGAAGAAAGACAATCAAGTTTGTTGATTTTTGTAAACAGCCACCTGCGATTAATCAGAAAATTAATTAATTGATTTTACAGAAGGATGCTGAGGATACCATGGACTGAGCATGTGACTAATGACAAGGTGTTGGAGAGAATGGAAATGAGGAGAAAACTCATACTTAATATAAGGAAGAGACAGATGAGGTTTCTGGGACATGTAATGAGGAAGGAGGGCCTGGAGAATTTAATACTCACAGGACAGATAGAAGGAAAGAGAGAAGAAAGCAGTGTGAGACATACTTGATAGGCTTGAGCAAATAGATGGCAGAGCGGGGTTTGGGAGAGATACCAAGAGGAAGATTTTTGAGAGTGACAAGAGATAGAGTTAAGTGAATGTCCATGTTCTCCTACTGAAGGAACATAGCACATGAAGAAGAAGAATTCGTTAAACAAAAAGCTGAGAGAGCAACACTAAAAACAGAAACAAAAGTTTTTGCTTCTACCAAAATCCACAATCTTGCTAATTAAACAAACTTGGAGTGGAAGAATGACAGTATAAGAGTTCAAAGCATTTGGAAGCAAAGCTCCAATCAGTCTTGATACAACTGTCTGGGACAAGTGTGGGCTGGCAGGAAGTCCAAGCTCCATAAAAGAGGATTTGTTTTGCCAGATAATAGCAGTCCACACCAGGTCAGCACTACAAGGAGAGAACCCTATGTGACAATCTTTGTTTTCCGATTTTTTCTGAAGTCTACTAACAACTTTTCGATCTCAAATTTTGAGCATATAAATAAACTAGAATGATTTTTTCAACTGCTATTTATCATCTGTGATTTTCTGACAATAGGGTCATTTTTCAAATATGTCCTTTTTTTTTACAAATCCAGCTAAAACAATCACCTAAAAAGTGGCATAAATATCTCAAAGACACAAAATATAAATTTTGTGTCTCTGAGGTATTTATATGCCGACAGAACAAGAAGGGACATTTTATTACTAGCAAAGTCAAAAGAAAAGGGGTAGAAGCTTTCAAATCTCATGATTATTGCCAGGTGGGTGGTAACACAATACTACATAGATATAGTTAACAGGTCAGTAATGTTAACAGATGATCAAGTCATTTGTTAGTGACTCACATCTTCTATGCAGTATGTGCCTTCAGGACGTTGTTGATCATGGTTCTCTACAATTTCCTGTCTTTTGTAACGCTTAATAATTTATTTTTTTGCTATCTCTCCCAAATCCTTCTCCATCATCCATTCACTCAAGCTCATCTGTTTCTCTTGCCTTCAACCTGTTCTGTGAGTATCAAGCCCTCTCTGTTCATTATGTGTCCTAGACATTTTAATCATTTACTTCCTGATGTTAAGTAGAAGTTTCCTATTAGTCCCCATTGTCACTACAACTTTGTCATCGCTCACATATTTGGTCCATGATAATCTCAGCAATCTTCTGTAGAACAACATTTGTATTTGCTTTAAATTTTTTCATCTCTGGGGAGATTTTCTAGGATTCACTGCCACACAGGAAGATTAATATTAACATAATGGTTCAGTACTATTTTCTATAGCACAATTATTTATTTAGTACATCAGTATTACTATATAATACCATTTACAAGTAAATTCATTCCACTGTAGTCTATAGGAGGTATCTTCTCTTATTTATTCTTTTTCTAGTTGTAGTAGGATTCCATTCTAGTGAAGGGTAATTGTATACCGTTATAGGTTAACGGAATTTGGCCTTGAGGGAAGATAGCCCACTATAATTCATAAAATGATTATAAAATCAAGAAAGGCAATTTGAGTATAAAATAACATTTATATATACACATTTCAATTAATGTTTTTACAATTAAAATAATACTTGAATATAAGTTCAACGGAGGTTAGAATGTTCATGGAAAATATAATGCTGAAAAAGATAAAAGGCTTAGGAGTGTGGAAGCGTCTTGTAGGTAAGGGGATATTCGTTTTAAAGTTGCCGTTTCTAAGGTCAGTAAGTACTTTTGAGGAATGTCTTTGAAGAGGTCAGTAAGTACTTATGAGACAGGGAGAAGGAAAGAGGCAAGCATAATAGCCGCTCGACTTAAGTCAAGGAAGAAACTAATCAGCTGGTCTCCACTGGTCTGTCTGTCTGCTTTTTGTCTCTTTGTCTCGGCTTTTTATATCTGCTTTTTGGATCAGAAGCAGCTCGTTTCGAATTTCATCCTTGTATTTGATTCTGGGCTTCCCGTTGGCTGGTAAATAAAATTTGTGTAGGCTCACGAAATGGAAATTTGATATTTGATTAATTTTTATTTTTCAACCGGAACATCTGAGCAAACTTGGATGCACACGACGAGTTTTATTCATTTGCCTTTTTGTTGTGAGAGAGCCAACATCCGGTTTCTTGCTTTTGTTCGGTTGGTATCACCACAAGTCTCAATAAAACAAAATCATGGCATTTCTAGATTCTACAAAAAGTACCATTTCTTTAATGGTTAAAATCAATGACAGGCATGCCAGGAATATGACATTATGTTATATTTGGGTGCGTCTAAACAGTATCTACATTCTGCAAGGAAAAAAATCAAGTGCAATCCCACCTTCAATTATTCATCTAGTTTCTTTAACTTTATACATAGCTTATCTTACAGACCAGTTTTTTCTTGGTTGCAGTTTTGAACATGCATTAGCTAAAATGTTAATAGATTCTCACACCAAGAAAAAAAATATTTATACAAATTTTTTAAAGCGTAAAACAGCCTATATGATTATTAAGTGATTTCTGTTTTTTGTCAAAAGGACATAAATATTTACTTTTTGTGAGGTTTCATATTTACCTGTTAATATTACAGTTAAACATGCAATTCAGCAGAGATTAATAATATATCAATAATGTTTTCTACCAATATCAACAAAATATACCTTAAATCATTTTAGTTTAACAGCTGATCCTCAATAAAACAGTCACTTAAGCCAATAGGCATAGATTCCAACTCACCATCTTGGACATTTGGATTAAATCCACGTTCCAGTAACCAATGTAGGACATTCACAGATCCATAAAATCCTGCCTGAGAAGAAAAATAAATGGGGGGAAAAAAACACATCAGTCTCAATATTCAGTTGGAAAAGTGGGAAAGTGGGTGTTCAATCTCAAAAGTCATGTAACATATTTTTTTAATTTCATTTCATAAAAGAAAACTACGTTTTTTGAAATTAAATTTTCTCAAAACAAGTCGAGTTCAAAATATTATACCTTAACCAATTTAAGTATGTATTATTACATGGAAAAATGTGCACATGAAAAGTAATATTCTTAAAATTATATTAAACCTGGAAAAGAACAGGACAAGTTATTAAACCTGGAAAAGTAAAGGACAAGATATTCAAGTGAAGTAAAAAATAAGAAATTTCTTACTTAAAGTATTGCATTCAAATTTTATTTTTAGCTGCACTATTCTAAGTAAGAAAAAAGTTATAAAGAATAAAATTTATTATTAGAAGCGTTAGTTACTCACTTATGTACTTATGTAGTTAGTATCCCTTTTTGAACTTCACATATTTTGATGTAACTTTTTTTTCTACTGAAACAAAATTCAAAACTTTTCTTCAACATGTAACTAAAGAGGTGTCCTATCTAACTCTGTAAACTGTTTGAAATTTGATTGAGAACTGAATTAGTGGCGAAGCTTGAAAGCTGCCTAGATTCACTCAATGTCGGACTTGAGAATATATTCAACCACTGTTGTGGTTGAATGATTCCTTTTGTCTCTGTGTGTGTGTGTGTGTGTGTGTGTGTGTCCAGGTAACAAGTTAACAATGAGAAATTGCCTTCAAAGATTATTACTACAAAAAATAAATAAAAGCAAAAAATATTCTCTTGTTATTAACTTACCACATGAAGTAAAGTTTTGTTGTCCTTCTGTGAACAAGTTACACTTGTGCCTTTTTCCACTAAATAACGCAAACATTCAAGTCGATCATAGCGAGCAGCATAGTGGGCTGCCCAAAATCCCAAATTGTCTAAGTAATTCACTTCACAGCCATGTTGAACCAAATACTTCAGACACTGAAGACCTGAAAGGATGTAAGTATTGACAGTTTAAATATGCAGTTTTCAAAATTTTCTATTTCTTTTAATTTCATAGATTTTGTGGTCTAATAGTAATGTAACAATATGAAGGCAGTTAGCGACCCAGTTAGACAATCAGCTTTGAAAATGAATTTCTCCCACTCATCACTTGCTTCAAAAGATTCATTTCTTCTCTTGAACTTTTTAGAATTCTGCTTGAAGTCAGTCAGTCAGTCAGTCAGTCAGTCAAGTGCCACACATGATACATGCTTGGGTGATCATGTCTCGAAAGAGACATGACCGACTGGGCAGAAGATTATCCCGCAGTAGGTTGCCATTGCTTTCTGCGGTAGACTAGTTGCCGACCAAGGCTATAGAACCTAATCTGTCCTGTTATTTAACCCATAACTGGAAGGAATAGATGGATTAATACCTTTCCCAAGGGTATTTGCATGTAAGTAAATGCAATAAACTCAGCTGGAATTTGAACTCGGCTCCCCGATTTCTTGTTCCGAGCCGATATCCAATGCACCACAACACACATCCACTCTGCTTGAAGTATATGTCCCCTAAAATAATATTTGAAAATTGTGTGAATTGAAATGTATCTCAAAGTAAAGACAGACAAAGAGACTTGAATTTAGAAAATTATATAAAGAGACAAAATGCTAAAAATTTATAAAATAACATGCAGCAAAATACTGTTAATGAAAAATGCAACTGCAGAGACAAAAGCAAATGTCAACTTAACAGAGTTTGTAAAACAAGTTATTTAGAAAGCAGAAGTACAAGATACAAATGGACAGAGAAAAATATATGTCGGATGTATTGAAGGGAGTTGGTATGCAAACAAATCCAATACCAATCCATGTCTATTATCAAATGTAACACTTCTAGTTTGGTTTATCTGGTACAAGGCTTAAGTCGAAGGTTCCCCTCTGTCATGTGACAACACGTCTCTCTATCGGACTGTAATGATGTCTCTATCTGCACGGCTACATCTCACACTCTCTGCTATATTTCATTACCTGCTTCTGGACGATTTAGGTCTTCATTTTTATGGACCCCATACACAAAGGATTTCTTGTTGATGTCACTAGGTAATCCATCATTCTTTTGAGAAAGAGAATTCCTCCTAGGTGCAGTTAGAGGCACTGTGCCACCTTACTACTCCCTCTTTCTCTTGTTGGTATCTCACACCACCACCTGTTAGGGGTTGTGGACAACTTCTTTCCCTTATGATTTCTACTGTGCCTGCCACTCAAGCTATCCTTTAGTTGGTTGGTAGCACTCCTCCTCTTTTAAATTGGCATCTCTCACCACACTCTCTGAGGGCATAGGTAGATGGATGGATGGATCTCTCTCTCTCTCTCTCTCTCTCTCTCTCTCTCTCTCATATATTTTATTAATTAGGTCTTGTTATTTCAAAACCTGGGATCATTATTTTAAAAAAAACATACATGTTTTTATCTGCTCCAATATCAGAAAAATAACATATGGCTTTTTGCCAGGGCCATTGAATCCCAACATTAACAAGTAACTCTGCCCATAGTGCAAACTAACTTCTGGGTTAACCTCTCTTAGAGTCACTAATTAATTTTTATCATTCCCTATCTATTTGTTTTTTGATAACCAGCTCTCTCATAAATCAGTTGTCAACCCGAAAGCACATTGCTTCTCTTGGATTTCATTTATCTGTGGGAAATTTCTATTTTGACAAGAAAATCTTCACGTTCTCTCTCGATATATCCATGTTATATCCATTGAGAAATCCTCATTCTTTCTCCCAGTATGCCTATCATTATATCCATTAGTTCTTGCCTGTGTACCAGAAAATAGTGTTACAACAGCACTTCACTGAAGATCAATTAAAATTCACAAAACTAAACAAGAATACCACCAAAAGCCCCAAAAATATGTTAATAAACTCATGACATCTAACAATGCTATTGTAGGATCCATGAAAATCAACAAAATCACCAATAATTTTAGCAACATTTACCAAACAAGGAGACCATCCAAAAGAGTTGCAAAAGATTCTGAAGTTGTCTGGAGGTCTTGGCTGAAGTCAATGGTAATTTTATTGAATAAATTTACTCTTTAGTATTTCAAGATACTTTTGTATAATTTTGGTAAATATATCTGCTAAAATGGGATGTCAATATTAATTTCATTTTTGTGTAATTTAGATGACAATTTATTCATCGCACTCTCTCTCTCTGTGTGGGGGGGTGTATATACATATATTTCTAAAAAGTGGATTAAATAAAAAACAAATAGATTAAAAAATACACTTACAACAAACATGTATATCCAAGTTCAAAATACTTTAAAAAAATGTATATATATATATCTGTACACATATATATTCTCCAGTATATCACATAAATATAATTTAATTACAATTTATATATATCTTATATATATTTTCAATATGATACACATATATGCATAAATATAATTCACATATCGACATATACAAATATATGAGAATATATATCCACATCTGCATACATATACACAGGTACATACAAATATATGGTATTAGAGTTTATATCTACAAGTACACAACTATGAGTATATAAAAATATACACACACATAATCATGCATCCTTATATTTACATCTACTTTATATATATAAATCGTTCATTCAGTAATGAATTTGAACACTCTCGGCTACTGGCCTGTGTTTACATTGTATATAACATGCTAAAGTCCACCTTCCTCTACCAAGCGCTCATAGCTCAGAGGTAGAATCGCTGACTGATGTCAATTCGATCGAGTTTCAATCCTGGCTAGATGCAATCGGATGTCTAACCATACTGATGAGCTGTGATACAGCAAAACAGATCTGTCTGCAAATGACTATATATATATATATATATATATAACAAAACTATAGTTTTAAGGTATGGGTAAAAGTGTTCAGTATCAATAGAGCATATATAAATATAAAAGTAGACATAGAGGTCAACACCCAGTGTCGACAGTCTGTTTCATGCTTAAATACAATCTTCAGGCCATAAATATATGCAACTCTCAATATATTTTATATATATATTTTAATGCAATTTATACATACATTATATATATTTATTCAATATAAACATATATAAATGCCAATAAGTGTTACTATAATTACAACCAAATGAGTTTCAGTGATCATCAAATAATTTAAATTCAAAAATAGAAATATTTACTTGATAGTACAAAAAGGAAAAAAATGATTTTTTTATAAAGAAGGAATGAAGAAATAAATTGAACTTACTACCATATTGAGTAGCATAGTGAAGGGGAGTTTTACCAAGGTTACATCTAACATAGAAACTGATGCCATAACCATTACACAAAAGATGAAGGATTTGGAAATGACTTCTCATGGCTGCCAAGTGAATAGCAAGTCGGCCATGTTTGTCACCCAATATTAGATTGGCCCCTGAAATGCAAATGAGTAAACAAAGTGAATAATTTTAAAATTTACAACTTATTTTTTCCAACTAATTCTTAATAAATGCAGAATAAAAATTCCTTTTAATAATTAGCAATGTCTTATGAATATTATCTGTACTAAAAATAACAGTTTAATGAGTTTCAACAGAAAGGTTCAGAGTTTCAGGGTACAAAAACTCACAACTATATCTAAATCTGGTGCTTTAGTAAAAATTATTTTAAAAGATTTTGTATAATCATTATAATTTTCATGATTTTTTGTGATAGAATTAAAATCAGTAAATATTGCTGACTTACCAAAACAAAATTATATCAGTAAATATTCATTTAAAATATATCAACCTATTTTTTTCAAACACTCATTTTTCTTTCTCTTCTGGAAATTTATTTTTTAAAAAATGTTAATAAATGTGTTTATTCTTTTTAATTCTTACTTTTTAAATTATTTTATTTAAATTTTTAAAAACTTGTTCTTAATCAAAAATGTTATTCCTTTTAAGATGTTTCTGTTACTTATTTTTCATATTCATAACATTTTTCAGTCTTTAAAATCTGTTCATTCAAATTATTTATTTTATTTCACATCTATCCTATAGTAGTTTTTTTTTCCATTTAGTGGGTGAAAATTGTTCCCAACATTATTGGCATATTTGTAAAAAAAAGAAAAACATATATATAAAAGATAAAGTTAAGGAAAATGAAATGGTTCTTTAATTCAGTATCAGGAACCATTAAGCTTGAGAAGCATTTAACTAATTTAATTTACATTTAAGTATTTTTGGGATAGCATCAGGGTTGCATTGTAAAAATGTAATGCAGTATTTGACAAAAAAGAAGGTGGGTGATTCAAATGATCTTGGAATCCGTCGAGAAGGCCACTAGGTGGTTGTGGATAAATAGAGCTAATGAGTGGCCCAAAACTACTACAAAAAACACGAGAATACCAGTACAACCAATCTATAACATCGAATAGCCCAAGTGAAGCCTTGATTAATTACCTATTCTGGGGAACTTATATAATGCACGTCCTAAAGCTAGTAGCAATTTTTTCTTTCTGGGTGTGAGCCGAATACTGATCATATTCGGTTGGGTCGCCCATCAAAGAAGTCTGTTGTTTATTGAGGCCCGAAACTTCTAATGACATGGGAGCAACAACACTGACGATGCACATGGATTTGGCACTTTAAGGTGTATTTTAATAATAAAGGGTATCATTTATTATTTCAAGCTTTGCTTTATGTGTTTGTAAATTTCCATCCTGGGTTGATATTATCTGCTAAAATATATCAGGTGAATCAGGTGCAGTTTGGAAAGTTTCCATTTTTGTTTACTTTTGAGCAGTTTGCCAGAAGACATGTCATATTATTTTAAAAAAGTAACTGCTATCAAGTTTAAACATGGCACAGGATACATATATTGTAAATAATGTCAATAATCAAAAAAAAAATGCTTATTTAATAAATATAAATAAAGATAATATTTCTCTGTTTATGAATTTACTTTAAAAGTGAGATGTATATTTATCTGAAGGTTTTAAATTTTGAAAGATGCAAACAAAACTATTTGAGCAAAAGAAAAAGTCTTTTTATGCCTGAAAGAAATCAAAATTACTTAATATTTAAAATATCATGAAAGATCAAGAAAAACTTGTTATACTCTGCTTCAAATTAGATCTCTTTCTGATTAAATCCACATCAAAACCAGTTTGCTGGATGTGAACGCTATGAAAGCAAAATAAAAAATTTTTTAAAATCATTCTCTGTGCAGGGGCTACAAGCATTGCATCTGTCTCACAAAAAAAAAAAATACTTTCAAAATATAAAATACTATTTAAATACCAAAGCCAATCACGAATGTTGCTGCTAAAGTAAATACATGACAAAAAATACTGAGTCATGTATCCACCCTGACTGCCTAAAAGGTCCAGCTCACAACACTCAAAACAGGCACTCACAGAGCTCACCAGTGACTTTGGGTTAACCAATCCAACACGAAGTTGGTAAATTTTTGTTTTGTTCCCCAAAGGCCTTTACCCTGTCAAATCTTCCCTAAACTTCCTTAATTATGTGCAAATGTATATGCTGAACTCAAATTGATAATTGTTTATTGATGAAACCTACCTTTTTTCAAGTTTACAACCAGAAAAAATCTCTATATCTCACCCCTTACCACTGTTCTCATATCTGATTCACCGCTGAATAACTTGAGGCGTAGGATACTTATTTCGGCCAGTTTACTTCCTTTAAGCAAATACTCCACGATTTGTTTGGGTTTGGAACTCAATTTCCGTGTAGTAATTGCAAAAAGGAAGTGAATTGGTCGAAAAATCGGCAAACTACGTGTGAAGTCATTCTGCAGTGAATAACATTTTTTGAAGCATGGTTACTGGGGTGAGATAAACAGCGAAAAGAAGTTCGATATTTTTCTGGTTGTAAACTTGAAAAAAGGTAGGTTTTGTCAATAAACAATTATCGATTTGAGTTCAGCATTTACATTTGCACGGAAATAAGGATGTTTGGGAAAGATTTGAAGGGGTAAAGGCCTTTGGGGAACAAAACAAAAATTTACCAAAAAGTCTTTGAAAAAAAATTGCAACTAACCTTTGTTAGCAAGAATCTGGAGACATTCCTTTTCTCCATTGAAGGCAGCTATATGTGCTGCAGTCAAACCCTCACTGTCCTGTGCATCAACATCACACTGTAATTCTAAGAGACGCTCAAGGCAAACAATGTGCCCTCCCATACATACCTCATGCAAAGCTGTTCGGCCACAATATGATTTTACACATGGATCTGCTCCTTCCTAAGATATAAAGGGAAAATATTTTAGTTAGATAACTTGGGATTTTGTTGTTAGTAAAACGTTTTCGGTTCATAACTTAACACAGTCTTGAGCTATACAGCAAGAAAATTCTTTAAACATTGACATTTTAAAAAATATTTTTAGTTTTTGTGGTGAAGTGAAATTACTTTGAGTCAAAATCATAACAAATACAAAAGATTATAATAACTGAATTTTAGGATGAGGAGTTATAATTATTTATAGTCAGACTAATATCTTGTTATGTTTTGGCCATTGTACCCTGTGGTACAGTGGTTATCGGCTCGGAATGAGAAACCGGGGAGCCGATTTCGAATTCCAGTTGAATCCATTGTATTCACTTACGCGCAAATACCCTTGAGAAAGGTATTAATCCGTCTCTTCCTTCCAGTTATGGGTTAAATAATAGGACAGATTGGGTTCTATAGCCTTGGTCAGCAACCAGTCTACTGCAGAAAGCAATGGCGACCTACTGCAGGATAATCTTCTGCCCAGTCAGTCATGTCTCTTTCGAGACATGATCACCCAAGCGTGTATCACATATGGCACTTAACTGACTGATGCTTTGGCTCTCATCAAGTGCCTGTCAATCCAAGTGACCATCGGAGAACTTTGAACTGAACCCTTTATTTAATTAGTTGGAATAAATTAGTTTTTGTTCTGTTGTCCATTTCTAGGAATATTTCCCACATCTTGTTTTTGAAGTGCTGATCAGTTATTGCTAGTCCTATTCCCACTGAGTCTTTACTGCCTAACTTGTTTTTTTTGTTGTATAATAATTGTAAGCTCAATCCCTGAGCCAAGTAGTACAAATTCACATGAAACAAGACTAACAGTAATAGTAATAAAAGAAAAAAACGGTATCCCGAGACATTTTTTTCTTACAGCTTATCCACCTTTTGTAGGTTATTTAAAACTAGAAAATAGCTTTAGATTGTAAAAATTCTTTAAGAGATAATAATGACTTATTTATATAAGTCCTACTAATTAATCTATAGTTGAGGAGAGAAGAAATGTATTCATATCTTTCTAAGAGTATTTGCACATAAATGAGTATAATGAACCCAACTGAACTTAAAACATGGCTTTACAGTTTCAAGCTGTTACCCATTACACCACCCACACATCCAAGCTTACAGCACCTGGTATTTCCAAATAAGTACTCATCAGGCTTGACGCTGCTTAACTTTGGTGATCATACGAAAACCAATGTTTCAATGTGTTATGGCCATAAACCCTCCTTAAATATGGACAGTGAAACAAGAATAATTTACTCCTAAAGATTAAATAAAGGGTTCAGTTCAGAATTTCATGAAGGTTACTCAGGCTGATAAGCACCTGAAGAAAGCCCAGGGGCACAACTGAAATATTGTGATAACAACAAGATGAAGACATTAGTAAAGATGAACACAAAAGGAATCTTTTACAGAACAATACACTCAATACATTAGTTATTCATTGTAATAAGTTTGACCATAATTTTGACTTGAAGAATGTAGTTTTAATTAAAAGAGAAAGTAATTTATTTAGGTGAAAAAGTAGAGAAAGTGCACTAATTTCAGAATCCTCTATAATAAATTTACATCCAGAATCATACAACTCCTTTTTGATACAGTCAGTTAAGTGATACACGCTTTGGGCGATCATGTCTCAAAAAAGACATGACTGACTGGGCAGAAGATTATCCCGCAGTAGGTTGCCATTGCTTTCTGCAGTTGACTGATTGCCAGCCAAGGATATAGAACCCAGTCTGTCCTATTATTTAACCCATAACTGGAGGGAAGATCATGTCTCAAAAAAGACATGACTGACTGGGCAGAAGATTATCCCACAGTAGGCTGCCATTGCTTTCTGCAGTAGACTGGTTGCCAGCCAAGTCTATAGAACCCAATCTGTCCTATTATTTAACCCATAACTGGAGGGAAGAGATGGATTAATACCTTTCTAATAGGTATTTGTGCATAAGTGAATACAAGGAATTCAACTGGAATTTAAACTTAGTTTCCCGATTTATCATTCTGAGTTGATATCCATTGCACCACAACATACATTTGATACAATATAGTAAAATTAAAAACAACAGTGATAAAAATAAAATTTCTCATTCTCTTTTCAAGCTGCACTGAACTTAAATTCATAAAGTCTTGGCACGATAGTCAGAACTTCTCTGAACAATTTCCATGAAAGTATTTATAGAAAAGGCACAACTTAACAGTGATGGGAAAGTAACTGAAGCTGAAATGCTAGATCAGAACCAATAATATTGCTGATTCTCTTTTGGATTTTATCAAGAATCTCTAAATAAATAGCAAGAGCACTGAACCATATATGGAAGCAATATACTTTATTATTTTTATCTGTAAAATTGCTGCACCTTGTAGTAAGTTCATTGAAGAAATGAAAGCATTTTGTTTTAAAGAAGATATTTTGTGAAGGGATTCTGATACTTCACATTAATAAAAATACTGTAAAGACTTTTTTCTAAACTTCTCCACAAAATCTGACATTAATTCAAAGATATTAACCTTAAGTAAATGTTCAATTGTTTCCAATTGTCCATAGGCACAGGCCTCAAGGATTGGACTTTTCATCAAAGTGTTTTTACAGATGGAAGGTTCTGTTCTTTCCTGAATTGTTTTTTGGAGTTCATTTTTCTTATTTGCCACAGAAAATTGCCCTGGAGAAATAGAAAAAGATAACAAAATTGCCATCAATTAATCTTATTAACGTGTTCTTTTTTATCATAAAAACACACTTTTTAGAGGACTTGCTCCTTAATACAATGGGAAGAGGAAAAAGGGTCGCACTTTGTGATTGGAGTAGTTGCATATTTTTCTCCTGTGCTAATGATCAGTTTTTGGATACTGATTTTCACTGAAGACAGGTCCTCCCCACATGGAAGGTTCTCACATAATCATCTTCTTTTGGCTTTGTTCTGATCTATTCTTAGCTTCAAATATTGATAATAAGATCAATAACAACAACAGACATACATTAAAAAAATCCCAAGAAATCCATTTTATCAGAAATACAAAAGATAGTGCTTATGAATACCATTCACATATTTAGAAAATTCTCCCAATAACATCCTAAACGTTCATTTTCTTTTGGTCTCAGTTAAAGACTTGATTGATGATTGTATCTAATAGTAAAGAAAAAAGAAATAGTAATAATAATAATAGTAGTAGCAGCAGTAATAATAATAATAGTAGTAGTAGTAGCAGCAATAATAATAGTAGTAGTAGTAGCAGCAGTAATAATAATAGTAGTAGTAGCAGCAGTAATAATAATAGTAGTAGCAGCAGTAATAATAATAATAGTAGTAGTAGCAGCAGTAATAATAATAATAATAGTAGTAGCAGCAGTAATAATAATAATAATAATAGTAATAGTAGCAACAGTAATAATAATAATAGTAGTAGTAGCAGCAGTAATAATAATAATAATAATAAACTAAGTATCTCTAACAAATTATTATTTTTAAATTTCTCAGCAGTAATAAACTTAAATGAATGTTAACTTTTTCTTTTCCATTAATTTTGTTTTTTTAACAATTATTTTCATTACAAGGACTAGTGATGGTAGCAACAACATTTTTTAAAATTAATATCTCATCTGATCATCAGTAAAAAAGAAAAAACAGAGGAAAAAAGAGAAGAAAAGGAAAAGAAAAAATTACCATCTCTATATTTTTCTTTCTCTTTTTTTTCTTTTTTTAACATAATACTGATGTTTTGTTTTGTTGAGCAGCTGTTTATTCCAATTTTTTTTTTAACCATCGTCTTTATCTTTGAATTCCAATCACTGTCTATTGTTGCTTGGCAACCCATTTAGGAGAAGGAAAACTTCGAACAACAACCAGCAACTGTTAATTGTGATGTTAATTGTGCTGAGGAGTGAATGTCTACTGCGTTATGAGGTCGCAAATGATCCCCTACAAGCTTCGGAACTCTGTTTGTAAAAGACCATTACCCAATGTGCTGGGTAACTTTGGGTGGCCTTTTGAACCTGTGCATCACTCATGGGAATAATATAATTAAAATAGAAACAGAATGTCCATTATGGCTCTTCCAGTAGATAAACAGGGAGCTTGTCCTTCGGGAGGGAACCTACCTGAGGTTGAAAAATCTGCCATAGGAACAAGCTCCTGGAAACTGCTGGAATCACAAAAAAGGATGTTAAATGTGCACTGAAAAAAGTACACAACTGGAAATTTCCAAAAAATGTCCTAAGGTCTTTGCCTTACAGGCAAGGGTACACCAGAAATATTCTGATGGCTTTGCCTTATATGCAAGAGTACAACAGAAATGTCATAAAAACTATGCTTTATGTGCAAGAGAAATGTTCTAAAGATTTTGCCTTATGTGCAAAAGAAATGTTCTAAATGCATTACTTTACATGTAAGATTACAAGAGAAATTGCTTAAAGACTTTGCTTTATATATAAGAATACAAGAGAAAATTAATGCAGGTTTTTTTGATTTGCATATATTTGCATAAGAATGTCTAAATCTTAACAGAAACAGTTGCAAATTTTAATGTCTACACACCAATAAGTCCAGATCTTATTGGTGAAAACAGTATTTATTTCACACAGCAAATATTTAATATCTTTCTTTTTCAGTGGGGAATATTAATCAATTTCAAGATTATTGATACACCATTTTGTATTAAAAAGGAAGTGTTATGTTTTGCATTTCTTTGTGTGTAGTAGAAGTTGTAGCACAGCTCTCCATGTCCTTTGTAACAACAGGGTTTTTCCTCCCCTACTTCTTCAGTTATTCACTATTTATACTTGTCTACTAATTTGCATGCAATACTACACAAAGAAAGTTTTCAAAGAAAATCTCTTTGAAGTCAAAACAAAATGCAATTTGTTATTTCTAACCATAAAAATATCTTTTTATTAGACACATACTAATATTTTTATTCCTTAAAAATTAATAATTAGCATACTTTATTTAAGAACTTTATTTCAAAAGGTTTAAGATACAAATAAAATTCTGCCTTGTCTCCTTACCATTTTGTCATCTGTGCAAAAAAAAAAAAAAAACACTTTCCCATTGTTGTAGAACAATTTAACAGAAGAAAAACATTATTATTAAATGGGAGAAGTATTTTTCTACCCTGACTGAATGAATTTCTAAAACTGCCTCACTTCTGGCAGAGTTGGAAAACTCCTTGGTCTATACCTTCTCAGATGACCATTTTCTGGAGCTTGCTACATGGCAAAGATCCTATTCTCTAGATTCTTCAGTGAAGTTAAGAGTGAATTAATTCAGCTGTCTGGTAAGAGAATTTTTTCCTTGTCTTCTATCTTATAGAATTCTAGGACGGCTCTTAAATGTCTCCTTATCAAGGATGGGGGAGCAATTACTCTGACTACTCCTAATTCTGAATGACGAACTCTTAGGGATGCACAGTCAAGGCCCTGATTCAATGCTATTTGGAAGAATTCTTCTTTTCATGATATAAGTCTGCATTCCACATGTTTTGGGAGTTCCACTAACCTTCTCCCTGTTCTCTGTGTAACGTTTGGTAGGAGCATCTCTTCCAATTGTTTGCTGGTATCAAGAAGACCTATTTGTCCAGTGATGTCATGAAGCCACTCAACAGCTTAAAGTTTGTTGGGCTTGATTGCAATTTCAGTTTATCTACACTCCTTGGAGACTAACAAATGCTTCAAGGAGATAGTCTTGGAAACAGATGTTGGGTTTGATTGTCCTCTTTCACTTGGTGGATAAAAACATGAATTTGTTCAGACATATCATGGAAATGAACTCTCTGTTGGACAAATTGGAGTAGATAGACTAAACTATTGCCCAGTTCACGCTCCACCTACATCTATTGAACAGGTGAAGAGGCTCATCTCTTGTTTCCTGTTTAGGATGCGGTTTCCGGTTTTCTCTTTTCCAATCTTTTCACTCCTATGTAGCCCCCTGCACATCAGTGGCATTACCGCCTTGCTCGGAGTGATATGATTAAAAAAAAACATTTCAGTGCATTAAATGCTCCCTTGCTAGCAGGTTTGATAGAGGCATCAATTTTATTTCAATTGAAGGAATAATGGGACTTGATTTAATTTAGCACCTAGAACACCTTCAACTGGTGTCTTGTCTGGGCATTTTTGGTTCCAACAGGGCTTGTTCCATTTGAAGAAGTGGGACAATTTCTTTTACTTAGACACTCTCCAAATGAGGACCATGAGTGCTTTGCATTTGATTCCATGCTTGAATCCACTGTCTCAGTTAAATCTTTACATTTGTGTTTTGTGATGGAGTCTAGGAGCACATATGTGTATCTGCTAAGTGACTTCTTCCCAAACAGTGACATTCAAAATGGGGTAGAAAACGTGCAGTGTGGAGTTACTGCGAATAAGAGAACAAGAAGAATTGCCCAACTAAGACGAACAGATGGTTAAGGTCTTCTGATGATCCATCTACTTCAAGGATAATAAATATTATGTACAATTATTTTGGGACTCCAACAAGATATCACATGTCTCATCTAATGATTCTGTGACTTTACATGTACTGGACCATGTGACATGGAGACTGGAACATGATTGGCTTTATCAGGATTATTTAGAGGTGTTTTGTCAGCAGGAACAAGGTGGAATAATAGAGATTTTCATTCCTCCTCAGTTGTTTAAGAAGCATATTCGGATATCTGGTCTGTCTTGAAGTCTGATCTTATTGCCACCACTAAAATTCAATGAGTATTCAGCGGCAGCCTCAATTTTTTTTTTAAAAAGAATTACTTTTCATGTTATCAGATGGCTATATATCACAGAAAGGTGGCAATATTTTTTGCAACTTAAAATTGCTATTGCTTTCTTTTTCTCAGCCTGACCAGTCTCTATTCATTCTGGAGAAATTTCTCAAAAAATGATTCCTTATGGATACAAAATATAGATATAGCTTAAACTTTGTAGTTTGGCACAAAGATTTGAGTTCAAAATAGCAAATTTGCTTTTCCAAATTTCTTTTGTATAGCTTGAAAAAGCGGAAACATAAAGTTAACTGTCAAAAAGAAAAACGTGGTACAATTATTCTTAAGCGGACTGTTTTTTTTATCCATCTTTTATCAAAGAGTATCACTGGGAAGTTTAAAATGTTAAACCATAAACAGGATTACGAATGTTCAAAGTAGACATTAATGATTTAGGATGATCAAAAAGCTGGCTGCTTAAGAGGAACTGTACCATGTTTTTCTTTTTGACAGTTAATTTCAACACGTTTCCGCTTCTTCAAGTTATATACAAGAAATTTAAAAAATAAAATTTGCTATTTTGAATTTAAATCCTTCTTCAAAAGCTACTACCAACAATAATCTCATTCAAGGTTGATTTTATGTGTTGTTCCTACTGTGAAATAGGATATTAATAACCACACATCTACATGAATGTAAATGAAGTAACTCTTTCCTGGTACCATAAAATCTATAGGAAGCTAATTACTTGCTTCTTTGAAAACAGAAACTTAAATGTTAATATATACAGGAAATAAGCATAATGTTTGACAGATCTTTTCATCTTTTTAACTCAATCTTCATTTGGTCCTGGGTACGACAGTAAACTGCGTCTGGCAGAAAGATTGAGAGGTTGTGAGGAGCATAGAACCAACTCTAAATTGCTATTGTTCCCAGGTCCACCCTGACCTGGAGTGGTAACACCTGTTAGGATCCCAGCAAACTGAGGTCAAAATACTATGAAAGTATAAAAATTGACTTTTATAGAAATATATACATAAAAATAGACTTTATAAAAAAATATACATTTTTGAAGGAAAAAGAATTATTGCCATAATACATTTTTGAAGGAAAAAAATTATTACCAGCGATACATTTTTGAATACAAAACTAGAAGACATCTTCAATTTTCTAAAATAAAAAAAAATATTTTTAAATTTTCATCAAAATCTGATTAAATCAACCTTCTCACTATAACTGAACATTAAAAAAATACCTTAAAACCCCACCTTTTTGGCATTAAATAACCCACAGAGGTTGATATGCTATTAAACAAAACTCAAACTTCATTTGTTAAAAACACATTCTTTCATTAATATAAAACTTATTCTCTTCAACAATTTAGAAATGCTCAAAATGTTTACATGTTATGAAGATGAATGCACCTACACACCCACATTTATCTGTAATATGTATGTTGCTTACAGTCAAGTAATGCTGAAACACTACTTCCCATTTGATCTCTCAAGTTAAGCAGTGTTAGTCTCAGTCAATACTTAGATGGGAAACTGCTTGGGAACACTAGGTACTGTAAGTGGAAACTGGGCACAGAACCAGTTGGACATCAGGCTAGCAACTTCATCCCGTAAAACGTTACTTGCTATAGAAACCACAGTAGCTATGTTTAGTTTATAGAGACCTCCACAAAAAAAAAATTCAATACCTAAGGCTTAAAATTAATTTTTAAAAATGAAAAATCTTTCTTGAAATTTTATTTTAGTTTAAATTTCAATAAATTAAATGTAATATTTTTAATAATCAAAATACTTTGTTGTATTTCAAAAACTAATTCAAATTGACTGGAAGGATTTTTTTTTGCTAAAATAGCTGATTAGTGCTCTTTCGTAGTTGTCTTTCATCACAATGTAATTCTCTTTATCAAAAATTTTCCAAAAATAAAATATACTTTTCTGAAACTTTATTTGAAGAATATTAGTTGATTGAAAGTAGAATTAATCTGATTTGAAACAACTATTATTTACTTTAAGTTTAAAATATTGCAGAAATGCATTTTTTAACTCGACAGTAGCTGTTTTGACAAGCTGACAGCCTGATGTCTAATGTCATTCTACAGAAAATTTATCTGGAAAACATAATGCAAGAAAATGATGTGAGTGTCTGTTTTGATATAATTCTTAAGTATTCAGTAACCTTAAAAATTTAGGAAAATATTCTCTGTAATGTTTTATGGAATTTTAGGATAATTTTGACTTTAAATTTACTATAGTTATTGCTCTTACTTTCTGATAATGTCATGTATGGTTGCCCATACTTACAAAAATTAGCATGTTTATACACACAAAAAAATTTTTAAAATTCAATTATTTTAAAAATATTGGGGCTTGATGATTTTTATTAAGTTTTTTCATTTATTATTTGTAAATATAGTTTTTACTTAGTAATATCATCTTAGTAATATCATCAAAATTTTGTGGAACTCACTTCCATTTGCTTGCTTTCCTGATAGCTACAATCTCTAAAAGTCTAAATGCAACATCAATTGCCATCTTCTATCTCTTTGATTCCCATCCATCTCTTATCCTTTCTTTGACATCCCCTGTACTTTGTTTTTTCTCCTGTAACCCCTGCTCACCAGTGGCAGTATTGCCTTGCTTGGGGTGAAATGATTATAAAAAAGTCCTGAAAATTTAATTAAAATCTGGCAATTATTTGATTTTTTCAAGAATTTACAAAACAATGTGTTTTTAAGGCCAAAAAAAAAAAAAAAATCTAAAAATCCCTATACTAATATTTGGCCCACTTGCTGATACCTAAAAAGCAAGATTTTAACCAAAATTTTTAACATGCTAGAAAGGATTAAAAAATTTAATAAGGTGATAAAAAATACTTTGGAGGCCTTTTTTCATCATGGTATTCTCTTTTTTAGCAAATTTTTGGAGGTACTTAATTCAGTGTTGTTGAAACTTGTGGCTACATACTCCTCAGTAAAATCTATGGGACTAAAGGTGTAGGAGTAGGAAAAGAAATGGGTATGTCAGTCCCAGATCATGCTGGGATAGTCTATACATTTAATTTCAAACAACTGAGGAGAGAGTATAATCTTATTAATCATTAAATATGATGGTAATGGGACTGAGCGGATGTGTGTTGTGGTGCATTGGATATCGACTCGGAACGAGAAATCGGGGAGCTGAGTTCGAATTCCAGCCGAATTCATTGTATTCACTTACGCGCAAATACCCTTAGGAAAAGTATTAATCCGTCTCTTCCTTCCAGTTATGGGTTAAATAACAGGACAGATTGGGTTCTATAGCCTTGGTCAGCAACCAGTCTACCGCAGAAAGCAATGGCAACCTACTGCGGGATAATCTTCTGCCCAGTCAGTCATGTCTCGAAAGAGACATGATCGCCCAAGCATGTATCACGTATGGCACTTAACTGACTGAATGGGACTGAAGAAGAGTAAAGAGTATATTTTATGTCATTAAATATAATTGGAAATCCTCAATTATTCTATAATCTCCAGTGATCTTAGGAATTAGGATAAAAGTATTTCCAAAAATATTTACACTCCCACCACCCCAAAAAAACAAAAACACTACAACTAAATGTTGTTTTGATAGATATGTTATGGAAGTGATACTTCATTAATAAACTAATTGAGTGATTTTCTGCTGATATCTTGGTTGTTGGCATTTTGTCAAAATTATACCAACATTGTAGTTTTGTGAAGCGTTTAAAATTATTTGATTATTAGTGTTATTGTGTAGAGGTCATTATTGGTTCTAACTGGAACTTATTTCAATCCAACTAAAATTAATAGTTGACATATTTGTTGCTAAACAGTCTATCTATGGTGGCGCTAGGGGACTTCTGTTCCTCCATTTTTTGCTAAATTGAGATCTAAACAGAAGGCTAAATTTGACTTTTTGGCTTCAATCTATCTATACTGTTAAACTGGGCTGTATTATTTGCTCAAAATAATCATTATTTTCAAACAAAATAAATCATTCAGTCAGTTAAGTGCAATACATGATACATGCTTGGGCGATCATGTCTTGAAAGAGACATGACTGACTGGGCAGAAGATTATCCCGCAGTAGGTTGCCATTGCTTTCTGCGGTAGACTGGTTGCCGACCAAGGCTATAGAACCCAATCTGTCCTGCTATTTAACCCATAACTGGAAGGAAGAGACGGATTAATACCTTTCCGAAGGGTATTTGCGTGTATAGTGAATACAATGGATTCAACTGGAATTTGAACTCAGCTCCCTGGTTTCTCGTTCCGAGCTGATATCCACTGTACCACAACGCACATTCAATTTTTCTGAAACATTATGTATGGAAAAATATATATTTAGATCTCATCCCAGAAAATTAGAACAAGTAAAAAGCAAAAAAAAAATGTGTATTTAAAATCAAAACAAAATATGTTTGCTTACATTAGAATATCTATATCACCCAACAAACTTTTAACATCTGATTTAGCCACCCCCCTTATCCTTTTGTTTTGTGACACCCTACTTTCAGTCTCTTACAATGGCATAGTTTCTAATCATCTTTAATGCTAAATTGACCTATTTATTGTTAAAAAGTAATACTCAGATCTAAATTAAGGTAATAAAAAATTGCTTTGTGTAGCGGACTAAAAAGAAGGAGAAGAATAATAATTCTGACCACAGGCTCTATGTCAGAATTAAGGGGAGTTTATGTATAAAGGCGATCAATAATCCTTGATCATAAAAACTCATGCATTACCAATGTATGAAAATCTTTGCAAATAAATCTGTGGGTTAACCCATTTGATGTTACTAAAAAAAAAATTACTAGGGCATGCTCCTTAAGCCTATAAATAGGCAATGATATTCTCAATTATTTTCTTTCCTCTTTTTACAACTCTGACCATAAAATGTAGTTGCACATGGGAAAAAAGTATCTCCCATTGGAGCACATTCACTTCACTTTCAGTGTAATACTTTTCTCTCAGACTTCTACACACATTTAACTAACACACATTTTCCAATTTAAATGTTTTCTATATTTGTATATATAACAAAAGACAATGTATTAAGAAAAGTATATAATGACAACAAAAGAAGTAAACATTTAAAGACTTGTGTGTTTACTTCTTTTGTTGTCATTATATACTTTTCTTAATAATACATTGTCTTTTGTTATACACTTCTGATCAAAAATTTAAGACCACTTAAAAATCTTTAAAAAGAAATTTTTTTTTTTTGGATAGATTTTAAACTCCTCCCACTTAAGGTTACCAATACTACAATCTAAAAGGTTATGGAAACAAAAAGTTACATTCCAAACATCTTATTTAGAAATTTACATTTTTATAAAATGAGGCGATTTACACATGATCAAAATTATAAGACCAGGGGTATAAATTGTTAAGATCTATGGCAATTCCAATGTTTTTAGTTCAGTTAGAGATTAGCAATCACTACGTAAAGGTGTTACCATGCCTGAAGCAAGCAAACTTACCAAAGTTGAGCGTTCTCGAATTCTAGAATTCCATAAGCAAGGTTTGTCATAGCGGGCGATCGCAGCTAAGGTAAATCGCAGTAAAACTGTGATTTGCAACTTTCTAAAGAACAGTGAGAATTATGGAAAAGCAAAATACTCTGGTAGGCCCCAAAAAATTTCTCCTGCATTGAGTAGGAGAATAAGACGGGTTGTTATGAAAGACGGGGGACTTTCTTCTAGCGAAATTAAGGCAGTCACAGATGCTGATTGCAGTCCCGTAACCATCAGATGACACTTAAGACAAAAAGGCATGGTAAATAAAAAGTGTAAACAAATTCCTCAGCTGCTTCCATGTCACAAGTTGGGCCACTTAAAGTTTGGTCATGAATACCAAACATGGGACGTTGAGAAGTGGAAGAAAGTCCTGTTTTCTTTTTTTTTTTTTTAATCATTTCACCCCAAGCAAGGCATTCCACTGGCACTATTGCTCTTGTGGCTACATAGGGGGAAGCAAATAGGAAGAGTGGTTAGATATAGGAAATGTCAGAAGTGGGGTGATAGATAGTTGGGTGGGTGGGAAGAGTGTTTGAAAGAATGGAAGTTAGTGTGTTTGAAAGAATGGAAGTTAGTGTGTTAGGTGGTGTCTATTGACCTTACATTTAAATTCCTGGAGATTGTAGCCGTTGGGGAAGCAGTCATGTGGAAGAGAATTCCACAGTCGGGAAGTGCGAGAAAAGAAACTGTTGGAGTAGAAGTTGCGGTTGCATTTTATCGGTTTCACTGTAAAAGGGTGGGATCTAGTTGCTAATCTAGTATCTCGTGCAAATTCGAACCTAGGGGGCACCAGTGATCTAAATTCATCGGAGCAGAAGCCGTGAAAGTATTTATAGAAGAGACACAGGGAAGCCACGTCACGCCAGTGAGAGAGAGACTGCAGACGGTCTGCTAAGTTGGTATCGATCACATTACAGACCCTCCACTGTACCTTGTCTAGAAACCCAAGGAGAATAGCAGAGGCACCCGACCAGATATGGCAACAGTATTCAATGCATGGGCGGATGGTAGATTTATAAATGTGCAGGATAGATTCAGACGGAAAAAATCTCCGGGCCCTGCACAGAGAACCGACTTTCATAGCAGCGGATTTAGCAATGGATTCGATATAGTCATTCCACTTGAGGTCTGCTGAGAGTGTGAGACCAAGGAGGCGTAGTGTTTTCTGGGAGGCAAGCCTGGTCCATGCTAATAGGAGGTAGGTGCGATTGTCTATGATGATTAATTGATAGTAGCTTCGTTTTAGAAGCATTAAAATTTACGAGCCATTTCTTACCCCACTCCACTATGGATTGGAGGTCCTTTCCAAGCTCGGCTGCAAGGTTAGCTTTGTCGCCTGCACCAGATTTTTGGTCGAGGTGAGAATAAACTGTGGTGTCATCGGCGTACGTACCTACTTGGGATCTTATGGTATCAGGGAGATCATTAATGTAGATCAGAAAGAGCGTAGGACCTACGATAGAGCCTTGAGGGACACCCGTGTTCGTATGGTAGTTCTGGGAGGCATGTCCGTTTAATACCACTTTCAATGTGCGGTTAGATAGGAATGACTGGATTAGTTCAAACAAATGTCCAGCTATACCATAGCTCCGCAGTTTGCATAGAAGGCCAGCATGCCAAACTCTGTTGAATGCTTTAGAGATATCCAAGGCAACGGTTCGGGCTTCACCATTCCTATTGAGTGCCTGATATATGTACTCGGTGATGGTCGTTAGCATATCAGCAGTAGACCTGGTGAAGTGGAAGCCATACTGTTTGTCTGAGAGGAGCCCGTGGGCCGTGAGATGCTGAACGACCTCGGCGTTGATAACGGCTTCGAACACTTTGCCGAAGATCGGAAAAAGGCTGATAGGTTGGTAATTTGCGGGGTCCGAGGGTTCTCCAGTGTTTTTAAATATAGGAACTACAGAGGAAGATTTCCAACAGGCAGGAAAGCAGGAAGCAGATAGGTAGGAGTTGTAGAGCTTAGAAAGTACAGAGGAAAGTTCGGGGGCACATTTTCTGATGAGAAAAAATTCAATCTAGATGGTCCTGATGGCTTCCAACAATATTGGTATAACAAAAACATGCTTCCTGAAATTTTCTCCGCACGTCATAGTGGTGGAGGGTCTCTAATGGTATGGGGTGCCTTTTCTTACAGAGGGATGATGGAGCTCCAGGTGATGCAGAGTTGTCAGAGAGTGGCTGGTTGTGTTAACATGATACAAAAAGCATCTTTGATGACGGAGGGCCATCGTTTGTGTGGGGATGGATGGTTATTCTGACACGATAATGCTGCAATCCATGTTGCAAGACAGACCTTGACCGTTCTACAAGAAAATGGGTCCATCTCTTGGGACATCCTGCATGCTCACCGGACTTGAACCCAATTGAAAATGTTTGGGGATGGATGACAAGAGATGTTTATCGAAATGGCAAACAATATTCAACAAAAAATGAACTTTGTGAAGCCATCTTCAGAAGCTGGAGCAACATCCCCCGCACCTTAATGGGAACGCTTATTTCTAGCATGCCCGACAGAATTTTTGAAGTCATCAAAAGCAGTGGAGGTAGACTTCATTATTAAATTTGGTTGTTGAATATTTTCATATACTTTTTGTACAATTTCGTAGAATTTTTGTCTCTGGTTTTATAATTTTGATCATGTTTAAATCGCCTCATTTTATAAAAATGTAAATTTCTAAATAAAATGTTTGGAATGTAGCTTTTTGTTTCCATAACCTTTTAGATAGTAGTATTGATAACCGTAAGTGTGAGTAGTTTAAAATCTATCTGTAAAAAAAAAAATTCTTTTTAAAGATTTTTAAGTGGTCTTAAATTTTTTGATCGGGAGTGTATATACTGTTTTGTGTTATTCATTTACAACTTGGACTCACATTTGAGTCCACAATAATTGTTATGGGAAAAATATACCATAACCGTTCGTCTCTTCCAACTCACATACTGTGCTAATTGCATGTTTCTCTCTATCTCATGAGTACATTTCAATACATGCATAATTATATTCACTACTATTCAGTACAAACATATTATTTCCTTTCAGGAACTATTCTAACATGAATATTGAGACAATATCTTTAATACCTAAGAGAGAACTCTTTTCATGACATCTTACATTCACGAATTATTCAGTTCTGTAACCTTACTTAATACAATGTTGTTATATTCGTTACATTGTGCTTTGAGTTATTTTATTTATAATTGTGGTGGTTTGGGCAATCGACCTTCTTTTCACTGTTGAAATTACTACCCCGACGGTCAGTCTATTACATTGGAACCCAATTTGTCCAGACCACTACAAGACAAATCATTCTACAAAAAAGGCATTGAATTGTTACAGAAGCGTTGAAATCAGTGTATCACCCTAGAAGGAGACTATGTTGATTAATAAAGTTGAATTTTTGCCTAAAAGCTGTTGTTTTATCAGTTAGGCCTGGGATTTATTAAGTGATGTGTTAGTTGACAATTGATATTAATCAGTCTCTCTATTGCTATTGATAATTAGGCCTAGGCCAAGGCAATCCTCATTAAGTAGTCCTGTCAAATGTTCCTTTTACATTCTCACAGGGAGTGAGGTATTTCAGTTGGCCAGCAAAGCAGTCAAAAAAAACAAAAACAAATTGTCAATGGAATTGGATAAAAAATTGAATCTTTTTGAAAAAAATAAATTTTGAATCTTTTTCTAAAAATAAATTTTTAACTTTTACCCATGGATTAACTTAAGTTCTTTCAGTAGGAACTTACAATTGAGATAGCAAGTAATGCCAGATACCTTTAAAAGTTCTCATAAATCATGCATTCGACACTTTGTAGCAAATTCACCAGCATTAGCTCAGTAACTTTACAAATCAAAGCTTCTTCTATTAAAGATTTTTTGGGGCTCAAGATCATCCACATACAGCAAAACAAAGAAGGCCTTCCAAATACAGATCAATTCAATCTGGAGCACTGGAAAAAAATTAAAATTTTATCTCAATCACTGATTTTTCTTTCTGCCCTACCAACATTCTGACCCACTAGAAAATCATACAGCACTCTGATGACACACTACAGTACACAGTCAGTCAGTTAGTTAAGTGCCATATGTGATACACACGTTGAGCGATCATGTCTCGAAAGAAACATGACTGACTGGGCAGAAGATTATCCCGCAGTAAGTTGCCATTGCTTTCTGTGGTAGGCTGGTTGCCAGCCAAGGTTATAGAACCCAATCTGTCCTATTATTTAACACATAACTGGAGGGAAGACATGGACTATCTTTCCCAAGTGAATGCAAGGAATTCAACTGAAATTCGAACTCAGCTCCCCGATTTGTCGTTCTACAGCGCACATCCTCACTACACAGTTCAGTAGTACTTCACATAAAAGTATATTTTTCATCAACATACATGTTTAAAAACACAAATCTCACCCACACTATTCGGCTTTTTCTCTTCAGCCTACAAGAGACAAAAAACAAATATACACGAACAATGAAATTCTCCCCCATCTGGAGGGGAATCTTGTGGGTTACCCCACTTGACTTCACCTGAAAAACCGTTTCTAGGAGACGCTCCTTAGTCTAGGCAATGATATTCTCAGTTATTCTCTTTCTCCCTTTTCTTTAGCTTTCTCCATAAGATGTTGTAGAGGCACGTTTACTTCAATTCCACTGTAATTATTAGTATTTACACGATAAATACTAATACTTTTCTCTCAAACTTTTCTTACACACATTTTCTAATTGAAGAAATGTTTTTTAATGTTAGTTTTTGAATGTTTTACAATCTGTTAATAATACATTGTCGTTTGTTTTGCTACTGTTTTTTTTGTGTTATTCATTACACGGGTTCGCAATAATTGTTACTGGAAAAAATAAAATATATAGACACGTGTTTTTTGCCATTGAACACAACACCATAACACGCATACCCACAACAAATAAATGAGTCGTTTTTAGGAGCCATTAATTCATTATGGTGATAGGGGTAATAAAATAACCCTAAAGTGGCGCTGGGAGGAAACAAAAAAGAAAGACATTTACGGCCAGGCCTTTGCTAAAAATAAAATATCAACTGATTAAAAAATAGATATGTACGTGGGAGCGCGGGTGGGTGAGCCCGAAAACTTACGTATTTTTCAAGTTCAAATATTCAGAATTTACTGAAAAATCTTTTCTTCCTTTTAAAAACGTTATTTGAAAATTGTTTTGTATTCGTCACAGATAACAAAACACGCTTTTACTTGCACAAATAATTTGTGCAAGTAAAAAGTAAAAGCGTGTTTTTGTTTATAAAAATACAGAATGAATGAAAAACTTCAAATAAAAATGAATTGAATTAATACAAATTATGCTCCATTCATATGTAAAACAAAAACATGCACACACACACACACAAAAAAAGAAAATAAAAGAAAATCAGATTAAAAAAAAAACTTTTTTTAAAAAAGAAAAGTGATTTTTTTTAAAACAGCAAAAAACACTAAGTCCAACTTCAAAATGACCAGCTGCTTCACATTTTGTCAAAAGAAATTACTTTTGAAAAAAAGATAAATAATAATAATAATGAAATAAATAAAATGAATGAAGTATTTCGACAAAAATGTACTTTCTACTTTCCTTTTTAGGATCAGCAGAAAAGGAATAATTCGATAAAAAGTCAATAAATCTATGATTAACTCAACAGTGATTACCTTTGATAGAATCCATTTCCATAGCAACTATGTTTATGTTCTTTTTCTCTCTTCTTCGTTTCTAATTAATATTCAGTTATTGTTTTCTTTTACACCAGAAACCATCTTCATCATCTGTCATCCTTTTTAAGATCAGAGAATAAGGTAGAAATGAAATTGGATCTCATGATAAAAAATTAGCCTCTATTTTTTTTAAAGAAAAAAAAAAGTGGGGTTTTGAAATTAAAAAAACAAACAACAAAATCTTTTATTTCTTTTTTATCATTGTTTAATTGAAACTTTCGTTCACATAAAAAAAGCCAGTGGATGTAAATTTCTTTTTAATTTTTTTTTTACTAAATTTTTTTTTTTAGTACTTTTAAAAAATTTTCCAGACTTTAAAGATTTTAGAAAAATATTCCTTAATCCAACTGAAAGATTTTAAGAAAAACTTGTCTTTTCCAATAAATGATACTAAATTGTAAGAAATATACATAAAAAAAATATATTAAACTTCTTTTTGTCTGGCACAAGGCCACATAGATTGTTTTTTTATGTTGGAGTTGGGTTCCCAGTTAAAGATCAAAAAATCAAGCTCGCTGTCACTCATAGTGAATTTTCTTGCGAGATACGTTATGATTGATATTCAAACTGCAAATGAGTAATAAAAATGTAATAAATAAATGAAAGAAAACGTTTTTGAGCAAAGAAAGGCCAGTTATGAAGCAAACGAACACGAACAAATAAATAAGAAAAACACTAGGAGTGAAGGTGGGAGTCTGATGTCATGTGATTTTTGTAATTCGCGGGAAACTTAACTTTCCCCCTTTTTTTTTCTATACTCGTGTTTCACGCTCGTTCCGAATTGATTATTACAGGGAATTATTTTCGTTTTTTCAAGTAATATGAACAAAGAAATAACTAAGAAAAGGACTCGCCAGTTTTCGTCTGAGACTGAAAATGATGTTGCTCGAGACAAGGTAAATTTTCCTCTTTTTTTTTTACTTTTTAAAAGGAGTATTTTTTTCTTTGCTTTTAAAGTTTTACTTTTTTTTTTTTAACTTAGTTTCGCTTTGACAATATCATCTCGATGTCGTCTTTTTTTTTTTTAAGGGCGAGTTTTAGTTCTTAATTGATAATTTAAACATTTACAAATATGAATTCGCTTTTAAAATAATTCTGATAAATTAAATATTTATTTTATCGGCGCATTTTAATGATGTTATTCACTTAACTTATATAACTTAATGTTTTTCAATGCATTGTCATGTTATATAAACAAAAAACACCTGTTAACAAGTTTTAAAATTCAAACGACTTAAAAATCCATATTTTTAAAGTGACTTAATTAAAAAAAACCCCCAAAAACGTACTATCAGTGGTGACTGCTGTCCAAAATGAACATAAATTTTTTTTTCCTTTCCTTTCGTTTCTTTTTTTTTTTTAAAAAGGCATATTTCCTTGTTTAGCTGTTCGTGTAGGTGATTTACACTTGGCACATATTTTTTATTACTTCAACAAAACAAACGTTACAACTCTAGTACAGTATTTGAAGTAATAAAATGTTTGATTAAAAATAAATCAGAGCACCTATTAAATATTTAGATATATTCGTAAAAGAAGAGCCGTTAATGGTTGCCAAACATTTAATGGATTTAACTTAATGTTTTTACTTTTACCGAGTGATATTCTCCGTATCCCGTTTCTTCAGTACGTAAATGATCACGTCTCTTCACAGCTTCTTATATAACTGTTTTTGCTTTCCAAAATTATTACTTTTTTACGACTACCTTTTTTGTGTTTTTAGTTTAGGCATAAAGTTCCTTTCTTTAGCTTTCGACGTGTCTTATGGATGCTAAATTCTTCACGTCTTCTATCTTTATAAAGATAGAAGACGTGATGCCTCCCAAATACTATCTCTTTCTAATTGTTTACGAGCAGTTTATTTGTATTTCCTTGAGATTCTTATTTCTCACTTGATTTATCTGTGATCTTCTCAACATTTTGTCTTTTTTTTTTAACGTAATTGTCCAGTTTTTGCTGCTATAAAAAGTTTTAAGACTAGTGCGCACTCTCTTGAATTCTAAAGACATTTTCAATTTTTTTTACTTCATTAATTTCTGAAAAGAATTCTTTCCTTTCGCTCTCTACACACAGGTAATCCGACGTGTACGTTTTCAAAATAACATTAATCAAGAAACACTCGAATTTGATTTTATTTTCGATGTTACTAGCTGTCTGGCCCTTTAAGAAAAAACACTGAGTGAAAATAATATGCTTGTAACTGAACATCTAACAACAACATTTATTCAAATTTCGTTATTCGAAGATTAAAAAAAATGTTTTTTTCACAATTTAATTACCTCCAGCCAGAGTCCATACATTAAAAAAAAATATATCTCCAAACTTGTAGATAAAATGAAAATGTGACATTATTTTCACTGTTTAATAAAAAAATATTGGAGAAAATTCTGATAGAAAAATTATTATTGTTCAAGATTCACAAGATTTCGTATTCGTAGTGTTCTCTAGTCTAAATTGTGCCCTTTTTTGTTTGTGCTTATATAATGTCAATGGGCATTATGTAACATTTCTTGTTTACCCATCGCCATCAAATAAAGTGCTTTTTTAATTATTTTAGTTTTTCTATTGCATTTTCCGTTTGATAATAAAAAATTTAGTTTTTTTAAACACACAAAGTGTGGATTCGTTTATTTTTTCATTTTTTTTTTATCTGGATATAATTGTCACATTGTCAATGTCAGGAATCGAAAAATTTAAAAGTTAAATTTTAAGCACATTTTCTTTATTTATTTTTCATCACCCCCTCCTCCCCAAATATATTTGTTTTAGTTTAAGTAGAACTGTGTGTAGTAAAACTGAGACAGATTCTGGCAGAAACTAATGACATTTATTATTTAATAAATAATTTTTACTATACCATAAAAATTGAAATTTTTTCTGGATTTTTTTTTTTGGTGGGGTTGGCGTGTCTCAACTTTTTCGCTAAAAAATTCGCGATACCTAAGTTTTAAAATGAATTTTTAAATAAAAAAAGCTTTCATTTTAGCTTCAATTGAAAGCTAAGTAAAGAATTTCATTGCAAGGCTAAAGAAATCAAAAACCTGGACTGGCAGCAAACCGTTTGCATACGGACAGAAGTTCAGCAGATATACAAAGTTAGAAAGAGGTATAAAAAAAAACAACAAACAAACAAACAAGGAAGTGCCGTTTCACCAGATCTGTTCAACCTACAGCGAGGCATTTAAACACCTGTCAGGATTTATCATTGTTGGCCACAATCTGAACAATGTATGTGGATGTTACAGTGCCGCTAGCAGACACGGAGGGAAAGGAAACTACAAGGCCTCCTGCAAAAGAAAGCGAAAAGAAAGGACTACATATAAACTATAAGAACACTGAATGCATGGTCATTAGTAAAAAGTAGGAGCCCAAAATACCAACTACAGATCTGGGATACTAAAATCAAGTAGGTACAGAAATTTAAATACTTGGGAATAGTTCTAACAGGAGATGAAAAGTGCGACGGACACTGAGATCCAAATGTGCATTGGCATGGCCAAGGATGCATTTCAAAAGCTGAGAGACAGGAAAATTTTGTTAGAAAAAAACGAAGAAAGTACTGAAATGTGATGTGTGTCCTTTAATATGGCAGTGAATGCTGGACAATCTCATGAAGGTCAAGGAAAGATTTAAAGAATGCTCAGGATACCATGGACTGAACATGTTAGCAGTGACATGGGTTTGGAGAGAGTAGAAACGAAAAAAGAAACTGATACTTAACATTACGAAAAGATAGTTGAAGTTTCTGGGACAGATTATAAGGAAGGAGGACTTGGGGAATCTGATACTCACAGGACAGAGGGAAAGAGAGACGGGGAAGCAATGCATGACCTACTTGCTGGGCTTAAGCAAATGGATAGGAGAGAACGGTTTAGGAGGGGTAACAAGAGAAAAGGTGCTAAGAGCTACAAGAAATAGGGAAATGTAGAGGGCCATTATTGATTAGAATTGATATTTTTTTTTTGTTCCTAAAATAGCTTCTTAGCACCTTTTAGCCACTTTTCGTCACAATGTAATTTTCTTTATTAAAAAAATCTTCCAAAACATAAAATATTCTTTTCTGAAATTGAGGATTATTATCTGATTTGAAACAAATATTATTTACTTTAAGTTGAGAAAAATGTAGGAAAACAGATTTTAAAACAAACAGTAGTAAGGATTTTACATATCTTTCATCACCCAACAAGCAATTGTCAAGCACTGATAAGCTATTTTCATGTTTATTGCTATACTACGAAGACTTTCTATTATAGATACCTCCACTAATTCACTGAAAAAACAGCATAGCATGAAGAAAAAAGGTCCCAAACTTAATAAAAACAACTTTTGTGTCTATCTATTCGAGTATTCTTCAGACCTGAGATTGATTTGTTTTGATTGGTCCATCCTGTCTTTGTAACAATGCCTCCCTGATTAAGGGGCTTTATCTACTCTTAAAACTTTCAAACTTGTAATTGAATTGATCAGTTGATAAGTGTCAAAACAAAATGGCTACGTTTGTAGTGATATTATGACATATTTATGTTATAAATTCTAAATAAGCATATATGTGAGTTGAGTGTGTGTGAGTTGAGTATATATATATATATATATGTGTGTGTGTGTGAGTTGAGTATATATATGTGTGTGTGTGAGTTGAACATGTGTGTGTGTGAGTTGAGCATGTGTGTGTGAGAGTTGAGCATATATGTGTGCGCGTGGGTTGAGCATATATGTGTGTGTGCGTGAGTTGAGTGTGTGTGTGTGTGTGTGTGCTGAGTGTGTGTGAGTTGAGTATATATATGTGTGAGTTGAGTATATATATGTGTGTGAGCTGAGCATATATGTGTGTGTGTGTGTGGGTTGAGCATATATGTGTGTGTGTGGGTTGAGTGTATATATGTGTGAGTTGAGTATATATGTGTGAGTTGAGTGTATATGTGTGTGTGTGTGTGTGAGAGTTGAGTATATATATGCGTGTGTGAGTTGAGTATATATATGTGTGAGTTGAGTGTATATATATATATATATGCGTGTGTGAGTTGAGTATATATGTGTGAGTTGAGTATATGCGTGTGTGAGTTGAGTATATGCGTGTGTGAGTTGAGTATATGCGTGTGTGAGTTGAGTATATGCGTGTGTGAGTTGAGTATATGCGTGTGTGAGTTGAGTATGTGTGTGTGTGTACTGAGTGTGTGTGAGTTGAGTATATATATGTGTGAGTTGAGTATATATATGTGTGTGAGCTGAGCATATATGTGTGTGTGGGTTGAGCATATATGTGTGTGGGTTGAGTGTATATATGTGTGAGTTGAGTATATATGTGTGAGTTGAGTGTATATGTGTGTGTGTGTGTGTGAGTTGAGCATATATATGTGTGTGAGTTGAGCATATATATGTGTGTGAGTTGAGCATATATATGTGTGTGAGTTGAGCATATATATGTGTGTGAGTTGAGTATATATATGTGTGTGTGTGGGTTGAGTATATATATGTGTGGGTTGAGTATATATATATGTGTGTGTGAGTTGAGTATATATGTGTGTGTGAGTTGATATATATAAAGTCGTGTATATAAATATATATGTGTAAGTTGAGTGTGTGTATTTACACATATTTATATATGGGTGTAAGTTGAGTATGTGTGTATATGTGTGCAAGTTGAGTATGTGTATATATATATGTGTGTATGTGCAAGTTGAGTATGTGTATATATATATATACATGTGTAAGTTGAGTATGTGCATATATATGTGTGCGTGTATATGAGTTGAGTAAATATGTGTGTATATACTCGTTTAGTATATATATATGTGAGCATAGAAGTTGAGCATATATGTGTATGTGTATATATGAACTGATTTCAAACATACACACCGTAATGGGGGCGCTAGAGTGTGTTGTCAGTGATGTCATCGTGAGGATCACTAGGGGGTTTCGGGTCTTTCAACATCATACCCCCCTCACTGCGCCGACCCCACCAGAGATGATCAGTTTCTGGCCCACCCTCGATAAGCGCTTTCAGACACTGGGAAAATTATGTTTGGGCCCGGTACGAAACCTTGCAAATGCTTCTGATTGGCGACAGTCAGAGCCACTTTCCATTTAGAGGTGAACCGGACATGAGCTCGTCCGAAACATTAACTTAGACACAGAATTTCGGGGAATTTTAGCTAACAATTTGAAATCCAGGCACTCTCTCTTTTGATCCATAACCAATTAGCTGTTCTTTCCACTGTTTCGGTTATGGCCTTGAGTGCTTTCCTTTTGAGGAAATATGTATATACCTGTGCATATAGGTTGAGTATAAATATGCATAAGTATATACATATATGTGTGTGTGTGTGTATATCAGTTGAGTATATATATATATATATATATATATATGTGTGTGTGTGTATTAGCAGTATAGCCTGACGTTGCTTGGGTGTAATGAAAGCTTTAAAACTAATCCATGGTCCTGGAGTTCAGACTCTTTGGACATTGGCACGAAAAAAGCAGTAGTTGTTTCCAGTTAAATGAAAACGTAGACTGAAAGAAAAATGAATGGATGTAAGTCAAATTTTGATTTCCTGGTATTGATATCAAATAAGTTTATTTCATCGTAAACTGAATTTTGAAGGCTAAATAAGTCCTCTGAGTAAATGGTATCATGGCTGAGACTAAGAACTACAATATTAGCTACTTAGAGCCAAACCCAAAGCAAAAACTAAAATAAAAGGGCTGAAAAAATACAGACGTACATGCAGATAAACAGACACACACAAGCATCTTGCCTTTTATATATATATATATATATATTATCGATTTTCTGCACTATTGTAAGAATTGCAACCTTGAAACTTCTGAATATCATTTCTTATGTCTTTGTCTATGAGTGTATCAAATTTGATTAAAATCGGACCACTCCTTCTATATCCTGATTTTTTTTCGGTTATCGATTTTCAATATTTATCAGGGGTACCTCGACACAAAACCTGGCTAAGAACACTTGCAGATGTTTATGGTCCAGCTGTGTAAATTTTCAAGAAAATCGGTTCAGCCGTTTTGGAATTTATAGGTAACAGACACAGACAGACAGACAGACATGCACACACAATGTTTCATTTATAAATAAGTTTAGATATATGTGTATATAAGAGTTGAATGTATATATGTGGGAGTTGAGTATATACAAATATTTTAGTATACTTGTGTGAGTTGATTGTGTGTGTACCTATATGGTTGAGTTGAGTGTATATATGTGTGTGCATATATATGAATATATATATGAGTTGAGTGTATACATGTGAGTTGTGTATATATATGTGTCTGAGTGTATATATATGTGTGTGTGTATGTACATATGTGGGGTTAAGTGTTTATTTATATGTGTGTATATGTGTGAGTTGGGTGTATATATATGTCAGTTCAGTTTATATATATATATATGTGTGTGTCTGTGAGCTGAGTGTATATATATGTGTGTGTTTAGTGTATATATATTTGTGAGTTCTGTGGATATATATATGTGTGTGTGCATATATATGTGTGAGTTGAGTGTGTGTATATATATATGTGCATGCATATATATGTGTGAGTTGAGTCAACCTTGGCAGGTCATTTATTGCCAACAAAAATTTATTTCTTTATTGCTGGTAATACCTTTTCTTTCTTTCAACAATTTGTTGTTTTTATATATAAGTTTTATGTCTAGTAATTCTTTTTTCTTTACGAGTATCAAGATTCATTGAGATTTGTTTTTAAGGGCGGGGTCCACAAGTCCTACCTTTGTTATTTAACCCATAACTGGAGGGAAGGGACGGATTAATACCTTTCCCAAGGGTACCAGTGCTTAAGTGAATGTAGGGTATTCAACTGGAATTCGAACTCGGTTCACCGATTTCTCTTTCCGAGCCGATGTCCACTGCACCACAACGCACATCCGTCACTAAATGCTTACAGCACCTGGTACTCCTAAGCGGTCACCCATCTAAGGCTCATTGTTGCTTAACTTTGGTGTTCAAGCAAGAACCGGTGTATTCAACGTGATATGACTGTAAGCTGAGTTGAGTATATATATATATGTGTGTGTGCGTGCATATATATGTGTGAGTTGAGTGTACATATGTATGTGTGCATTGAATGCATATATATGTGTGCCTATATACATACATATATATATATATATATATATATATGTGTGTGTACTCAACTCACACACATACGTATATAGGCACACACACACATATATATATACACACACACACACTCAACTCATGCACATGCATATATGCTTAAATACATGTATGTATGTGTGCCTATATACACACATGTGCTTTGAATGTTTATGTGAGTGTGCATCTATACATGCATGTGCGTTGAGTGGATATATATATATGTGCCTATATACATGTGTGGAAACGTGCTTGTACGCACGTGTGTGTGTGTATATATATATATATATATATATATATGTGCCTGTACACCAGGTGTGTGTGTGAGTTGAGTGTGTATATATATGTGTGCATATATATATGTGTGTGTGTGTGAGCATATGTGTGCATGTGTATGAGTTGATTGTATATGTTGGCATATGTGTGTGCATTGAGTGTATATGTGTGTGCACATATGTGTGTGCATTGAGTGTCTATATGTGTATTGTGTATATATATGTGTGTGCATGTATATCTGTGTGCATTGAGTGTATATGTGTGCATTGTGTGTATTCATATGTGAGTGTTTATGTCTGTGTATATATATATATAAATATATGTGAGTATATATATGTGTTTGAGTTAAGTGTATATGTGTGAGTTGAGTGTATGTATATGTGTGTGTGTGCATATGTGTGTGAGTTGAGTATATATATATATATATATGTGCATATGTATATGTGAGTTGAGTATATATATATATATATATATGTGCACATGTATATGTGAGTTGAGTATATATATATGTGCATGTGCATATGTATATGTGAGTTGAGTATATATATATGTGCATATGTATATGTGAGTTGAGTATATATATATGTGCATGTGTATATGTGAGTTGAGTATATATATATATATATGTGCATATGTATATGTGTGTGAGTTAGGTGTATATATATGTGTGTGTATATGTGTGAGTTGTGTGTGTGCATATGTGTGTGAGTTGAGTGTATATGTTTGCATATGTATATGCATGTAAGTTGAGTGTATATATATGTATATATGTGTGTGCATATATATGTGAGTTGAGTATATATGTGTGATTGTGTGTGTATATATGTGTGTGTGTGCAGATATGTGTGTGAGTTGAGTGTATATTTGTGTTCATATATATGTGTGAGTTGAGTGTATATATTTGTGCTTATATATATATATATATGTGAGTGGAGTGTGTGTGTGTGTGTGTGTGTGTATATATATATATATATATATATATATATATATGCCATTTCGCTCAGGTTTCAATCCTGGGTAAAAAAGCAATTGGAGTCTAACCGTCCTGATGAGCTGTGATATGGCGAAACAGATATGTATATATATGTGTGTGTGGAGTGTATATATGTGTGTGCATATATACACTCCTGATCAAAAATTTAAGACCATTTAAAAATCTTTAAAAAGAAATTTTTTTTTTTACGGATAGATTTTAAACTCCTCCCACTTAAGGTTACCAATACTACAATCTAAAAGGTTATGGAAACAAAAAGCTACATTCCAAACATTTTATTCAGAAATTTACATTTTTATAAAATGAGGCAATTTTCACATGATCAAAATTATAAGACCAGGGGTATAAATTGTTAGATCTATGGTAATTCCAATGTTTTTAGTTCAGTTAGAGATTAGCAATCACTGCGTAAAGGTGTTACCAAAGTTGAGCGTTCTTGAATTCTAGAATTCCATAAGCAAGGTTTGTCATAGCGGGCGATCGCAGCTAAGGTAAATCGCAGTAAAACTGTGATTTGCAACTTTCTAAAGAACAGTGAGAATTATGGAAAAGCAAAATACTCTGGTAGGCCCCAAAAAATTTCTTCTGCATTGAGTAGGAGAATAAGATGGGTTGTTATGAAAGACGGGGGACTGTCTTCTAGTCAAATTAAGGCAGTCACAGATGCTGATTGCAGTCCTGTAACCATCAGACGACACTTAAGACAAAAAGGCATGATAAATAAAAAGCGTAAACAAATTCCTCGGCTGCTTCCACGTCACAAGTTGGACCACTTAAAGTTTGGTTGTGAATACCAGACATAAGACGTTGAGAAGTGGAAGAAAGTTCTGTTTTCTGATGAGAAAAAATTCAATCTAGATGGTCCTGATGGCTTCCAACGATATTGGCATAAGAAAAACATGCCTTCTGAAATTTTCTCCACATATCATAGTGGTGGAGGGTCCCTAATGGCATGGGATCCCTTTTCTTACAGAGGGACGATGGAGCTCCAGGTGGTGCAGGTTCGTTAGACAGCGGCTGGTTATGTTAGCATGCTACAAAAAGCATCTTTGACAGAGAGCCATCGTTTGTGTAGGAATGGATGGTTATTCCAACAGGATAATGCTGCAATCCACGCAAGACGGACCTTGACCTTTCTACAAGAAAATGGGGTCCATCTCTTGGGACATCCTGCATGCTCACCGGACTTGAACCCAATTGAAAATGTTTGGGGAAAGATGTTTATCAAAATGGCAAACAATATTCAACAAAAAATGAACTTCGTGAAGCCATCTTCAGAAGCTGGAGCAACATTTCCTGCACCTTAATGGAAAACGCTTATTTCTAGCATACCCGACAGAATTTTTGAAGTCATCAAAAGCAGTGGAAGTAGAACACATTAAATTTGGTTGTTGGATGTTTTCATACACTTCTCATACACTTTTTGTACAATTTTGTAGAATTTTTTTCTCTGGCCTTATAATTTTGATCATTTGTAAATTGCCTCATTTTATAAAAATGTAAATTTCTGAATAAAATGTTTGGAATGTAGCTTTTTGTTTCCATAACCTTTTTAGATTGTAGTATTGGTAACCTTAAGTGGGAGGAGTTTAAAAGCTATCTGTAAAAAATAATTTCTTTTTAAAGATTTTTAAGTGGTCTTAAATTTTTGATCGGGAGTGTATATATATATATATATATATATATATATATATATATTATATAAATTTGAGTTGAGTTTATACATGTGTGTATATGTGTGTGTGTGTGTGTGTGTGTGTGTGTGCATATATATATATATGTGTGTGTGTGTGTGTGTGAGTGGAGTGTATGTATATATGTGTGTGTGTGCATATACATGTGTGTGTGAGTGGAGTCTCTATATATATATATATGTGTGTGTGAGTGGAGTGTATGTGTGTGTGTGTGTGCGCATATATATATGTGTGTGCGGAGTGTATGTATATATGTGTGTGTGCATATACATGTGAGTGGAGTCTATATGTGTGTGTGTGCATATATGTGTGAGTGGAGTATATATATATATGTGTGTGTGCATATATGTGTTAGTGGAGTATATATATGTGTGTGTGTGTGCATATATGTGTTAGTGGAGTATATATATATATGTGTGTGTGTGCATATATGTGTTAGTGGAGTATATATATATATATGTGTGTGTGTGTGCATATATGTGTTAGTGGAGTATATATATATATGTGTGTGTGTGCATATATGTGTGAGTGGAGTCTATATATGTGTGTGTGTGCATATATGTGTTAGTGGAGTATATATATATATATGTGTGTGTGCATATATATTTGTGAAAGGCATCTATATATATATGTGTGTGAATGGAGCGTAGATATGTGTCTGTGGATATATGTGTGTGCATATATATGTGTAAGTGGAGTCTATATGTCTATATGTGTGTGTATGTATATGTGTAAGTGGAGTCTATATATATATATGTGTGTGTGTATATGTGTGAGTGGAGTCTATGTGTGTGTGTGCACATATATATGTGTGTGTGCATATATATGTGAGTGGAGTCTATGTGTGTGTGTGCACATATATATGTGTGTGTGCATATATATGTGAGTGGAGTCTATGTGTGTGTGTGCACATATATATGTGTGTGTGTGCATATATATGTGAGTGGAGTCTATGTGTGTGTGTGCACATATATATGTGTGTGTGTGCATATATATGTGAGTGGAGTCTATGTGTGTGTGCACATATATATGTGTGTGTGTGCATATATATGTGTGAGTGGAGTCTATGTGTGTGTGTGTGCACATATATATGTGTGTGTGTGCATATATATGTGTGAGTGGAGTCTATATATGTGTGTGTGCATATGTGTGAGTGGAGTCTATATGTGTGTGTGCATACATATGTAAGAGTGGAGTCTATGTGTGTGCATATATATGTGAGTGGAGTCTATATATGTGTCTGTGAGTGGAGTTATATATATATGTGTGTGTGTGTGTGTGTGCATATATGTGTGATTGGAGTCTATATATGTGTGTGTGTGTGTATGCATATATATATATGTGTGTGTGCATATCTGTGTGAGTGGCGTGTATATATGTGTGCGTGCATATATATATGTGTGTATTGAGTATTGCAAACAACAAAGACAAGTATGTGTATTACTGAAGAAGTAATTCATGATTAGCAATGAAATTTTTACTGAATAAAATTAGTGTGTAAAGCATAAATATACAAAGTTACAAAAATTTACGTAATTGTTTTTTAAATGAAGATTAAATGGAATAAAAGAAATAAGCTACTGGACAAAAGTTAAGGAACAATGTTAGTAATCAGCATAAACTTTTAATTTACATTGTTAAAAAAACTCAATGGGGCTTTTTAACAATAAGTAAATGTTCATTTATCATTAGGACTTTATTTTTAAGCAATATGGGAAATTCTACATGCAAAACGCTCTTTTGAAGAAAAAAACTCCTTATCGCTAACTATGAAGAAAAAAGTCAATTTCTGATTTTGTTCATAGGTCTAAAATGTCGTTCATCGTGTAATTAGTAGGTATAAAACCTGTAAAATGTTAGATGCAAAACCAAAATCCAGCAGACCTCCAAAGACATTGTAAAGAAAAGATCAAAGAATTGTTAGAATATCTACAAAAAACCGTTTTGAAACTGCTACATCAATTGCCCATAAATTTCATGAATAGACAGATAATAAAATCTCAAGGAAAATGGTTGCTCGCAGGTTAAAAAATGCAGGATTGCATACCCATATTCCAGCTTTGAAGCCTCTCATTTCAAAGCAAAATCAAAGGGCATGACTGGAGTATGTGAGAGAACATGTTGTTTAGACTGCCGCACAATGGGATACAGTTAATTTCAGTGACGAGTTCAAGTTTACTATATTTGTTTCTGAGGGCAAAACTTACGTACGCCGTAGAACAGGTGAAAGACTATCTTCTCAATGTGTCAAGAAAACCATTAAGTTTGGTAGCAGCAGTGTGATGGTGTGGGGAATGATTTCATCTGCAGGAGTTGGCCCTATCATCCACATACATGGCAATATCGATGCTGAAATTTCCAAAAGGCTTCTTCAGCAGCATGTAGTACCAAGATTACACCATAATCTTTATAAATCTCCTCTATTTTCATGCAGGACAATGCACCTTGCCACAAGGCTCAGAAGGTTATGGCTCGATTTGAAGAAGGAATCGCCCAAATGAAGTGACCAGCCCCTACCCAAATCCAATAGAAAATGTTTGGAAGATAATTGGAGAAAGGGCTCATAAAAGAAATCCGAAAAACCAGGATCACCTATGGGAGTTATTGAAAGATGAATGTGAGGGAATTACTGCTGATTTTTGCAAGAAATTAGATCATGTGGTCG